>DWMY01003089.1:0-10719 GCA_018249775.1 Heliconius hecalesia formosus
CGAGGATGTCACGGTGAGAATGAAGAAAAACGTGCTCAGCTGGTTTGGGCACGTCGAACGAATGAGTGATGAAAGAATGGCAAAAAAGATTTATGATGGAAAAGTGAGTGGTAAGAGAGGTAGGGGAAGACCTCGGTTAACCTTCGAAAACACAGTATCAAAGATACTGGAGGAAGGTCACGTAAAAAACAGGAGGGCATGTATGAAGAGGTTGATGACAGTGGACGAGGCGAAAGAGGTATGTAGATGTAGAGACCGTAGCGTTTGGCGTTCCGTTCTCTCTGACTACCCCGCTAGGGATAAAGCGTGAAGCTAAGTTAAGTTAAGTTAGACATATTCTAAACATTATTAAGATAAAGAAATGGAAAATAGAAATCAGTATGTAACACACGCAAGTAAAGCAAGAAAAAAACAAAACAACGTTTATAAAAGTATTAATTGGAATGGAGTGTCTTAACACTAGGATGTCAGGTTCCCCTTGCCTACCCTGCTTTGTGTGGGAAACCGTGAAAATGAAGTGAATGTGATCCTAAAAAAAATATAGGAAGGGTTTCTAATTTACATATCAGTGTAGGCAGACCACCATGTCGTAGTGGGAAAGTGTCTGACTGTAAATACCATAGTTATGTGTTCAATCCTCGCTATGTAAGAACTAAGTGAATACTAATAATCTAGCGTCTAGACAATTTAAGAGCACTTGTTAAGTGGTTGCACACATGCTTGGTGAGTTATTGTTATAGTGTATTCAAATACATCTAGCTGTGATTTAAGTTAATAATTGTACTATAATATTGTAAGCCAAAATAATTTATTATTATAAGATTTGATCGTGGCGTAGTTTAATTTAATGCGATGATTATAGATTTGAAGTCCACATAAAATTAAATATATTTATGATCCATCGTTGTAATTGAAATTACTAAATATAATAAAAAATATATTACTACTACTACTATGATTACTACTATATACGAAGATTTTTTACCTACATTTTGTATCCCGCATTTATATAGGGTAAGCAGAAAACAACCTAATTTTAAGACTCCGTTTCCGAATTCAACGCTACACTATGTTTCATTACCATAGCGAGGAAATTAAACTAACTCACAACCCTAGCAGGATTCGAAACCAACACCGTCAAGTTTACAGTTAAAAATTGAGTCACTGCGTCACAACGGCCTCAATTTTCAAAAGAATCTTCCAACTCCAGTAGTTCAAATAGAAGTGATTTCAGTAATTTCAGATTATTTCATGGCATGGCCGTCAACAAGCAGCCCCATTAGTGCTGATCAGTCTCTGGCGCGCCGCCAGTGTATCGTGCACTGTAGGAACGCAACTGTACGCGCTTATGTCATCCAATATTGATTTAGGTTTACCAACAATATATAGTAATTGCAAGTTAGGAGTTTGTATATAAGTTTATAAGATATTTTCCTACATATATTTTTGTCAAGGCAATAAATACATATTTATTTATTAATTTTTAAATGAATACATAATATTATCTAAATTTTTATTTGAAGGAGATTAAAGCATTTTAGTCTAGTGGTCTTAATGTGGATATATTGTGATACACAAAAACATGCTAAAATTATAAAAGACGAATTTCAGAAAAACATCTACGTAAATATTGTCAAACAAAATATTTACTAATATTATATGCAATAAACAAAAAGTATGCATGTACTACGATACTTTGAGTGAATGGAGAAACACTCTTTTCACCTGGGTTCCCTGGGCCAGGAACTAACCATGACTTTCCCTAGCTAAGTTCTTCTTCGCAATATGGGTAAAAATCACACCTCGGGGTAAAAACTACTCAAATCTAAGGTATAGGTAGGTTCTCGCTATAATTAAGGAACAATTGTTCCACAAACCAACTGTAAATACGTAGCGTGGACCGGAAACAGTGATGGACGGCGCGCTCACTGAACTCGAACAATTCATCTTATTTCAACTTCGACGAACGTCTAAGAATTTGGAAATATATTTTTTAAAATATTTAAACAAATATGTTTGAAATACATTTATTGAGCATAATTCAGTACAATATATTCTTATTTTCCATATTCACGGTTTTCTCCCTCTCAGCTGTGGTGCAACTCATTGTAGCGTTTTTTTTCGCAAAAGCGGAAAAACGTAAGCGATTTAACTATATTTTTTCCCCTCGTATGGATTAAGTCTATAATCACCGCTTTGACGGTCAAACGCTGCTCCACCCCGCCACGATGGCCTCCGGATGTATTCTAGTTAATGATGTAACTCAATGCCCTTACAAGTAGGCATAATAGTAAATTTACAGAAAAGATCCATTTCAAAGTCGTTCAGACATATTCTGGCGGCTCAATATATATGGATAAAAATTACACAAATAATACGTATACGATCACCATTGTTAAAACTTCTTGATTCAGCTTGTAATGTATATAAAATATCAACAATTTTACTCAAACTGTCGGTTGGTTTGTACTTTTATTTATTTTTTTACTTATTATCAAGAAAGTAAAAAAAAATGATACGTCCAAAGAAAAATAAACCGGTCTTAAAATAGCAAAGTTATAATGATTAATTCAAATATTAAAAAAAAAATCAATCAAATACATAAATGTGAAGAGCCAAAGTAAATTTTCAACTACACCTTCAAAAGAATAAATATAAAATTCCCTTATTACCTATTATATAGATATTATATAAGAATATCATCCATATGATACATTGCAGACATTATATTTTACTGCTTTAAATATTTATTTTTAACATACTGCTTATTTGTGATGAGAATTATTAGCGCGAAATGAAATTATTTTGTTTGTATTTTCATTTTCCGCTCTGGTTTAACTCACTGTCTCGAACTCGGGCGGAAAAAAGAAAATAGAATATCTTGACACTATGTTCCTTCTGCCTACCCCGATGTACGGGATAAAACGTGAAGCGGGAGTCAGCCCCTACTTCACTTTCAGGCAATGCTAAAAAAATAGTAGGCAACTCTATACAACAGTGTATTTCAGAACATTAATCTAACTAAAAGCTTCCATATATTTAATTGCTGTCAATTTCAACGTGACTCTCATTGCAATGCAGAATGAACTGACACTCCATCATACAACATATTTTAAAAAATGGTGTTAAAAGTTTCATTTCAGCTTTATTTTGTTGAGTGCAGTTTTAGTTGTGATATTTTTGTAGAATGTATAACCGTTTTTATATAGTTTATTAATATAACTAACTATAGATTATAATTTTTCAGAAGGATTTTTTGATTAATGAGATTTTGTATATTGTCTTCGCCTCAGATATATTTAAAATTATTTTTATTTTCCTCGCTCTAGTACTCTGGTCAAAGTGCAGCGTTAAGCTCCGCCACTCTGAATACAACGTCTCGAACGTTGGACGGTGCACAGTAAGTGGAGTGTTTTAGCACAAAGTTTCCTCTGCCCACCCTGCTAAGCGGGAAAGAGCGTAAAAATATCAAATCGATGCCATTTTATAATGTGATGAATAAAAAATTGTATTTGAATATTTCCATTTTCTCGGTCTTGCTAAACAATGATTGGCATTGGTCTTATGAACCGAACCATTGTCTTTACCTCTAAGAATAATAATATATCTACTTTGTACCCATTCTGAGATAAATCAATACTTTATTAATATAAAATACAATAATACGACTTTTAGAATATATTCAAGATTTAGAAAAAATACATTGATAAAATTCCTCTAAACTTTTTTTAGATATTCTTAAAAAAGATTCAACACGAATTCGTAATAAAAATCTTAAATGTAAGAAACAGAAATAGTTCCAAGACGCTACAGCGAGTACAGCGACGCTATAACATTGGGTGGTCAGTGGGTCATTGCGAGGAGACGTGCCGGAGATTTGCAATTCAAATAGCTTGTATTCACACGTTTACACACCGATGAAATCCTGCAACTAGAATAATTATATAGAGGACCTGATTTAATTAGATCCTTTTTTAAAGTTTTATGTGTAAAGCTGCTTTTCGCTTTTCCCGCAGAGCAGGATAGAGATAGAGAACCATATAGTTTGGTCACCCATGTGCAATTTTCGCGACATTTCTTGTTTTGCGGCGGAACTTAACGTCACGCTTTGTCAAGCTACCAGAGTTAGGAAATGATAATAATTTATTTCACTGAGATGGGAATCGAAACCACAACTTTCACGTTTACGGCATGAGCGTATCTAAAGATATTTTTTAGAGTGGGCTTGGACTTGAGCTTTGAACATACTTGTCCATGTTAGGTTTACTTTTTAAAAATTTGTAAGGTTTATTTTTTGTTATTGAAATTTCTACAGACGGTCCAGCCGACTCCTCTTTCCCTACGCCCATAGCTTGCAGTCACACTTTGTGCTGCTGCGCCATAATGGCCAGATTGTTTTCCAAATTCCTATTAAAAAAAACAAAGTTTAAACCAGGACAGTTCTAAATTGTAATATCAGAGCGCTCTTCACACGTCGTAAAGGCGAGACGTGTCCGGCATCTGCAATTCAAATGGCTGCATTCACACGCGTAATCCACAAGATTAGAATTAAGGCGGAAATAACGACTTGATTTAATTTTACATAGCCGTCCCATGTAATGTAATAATTAATTGAGTTACGTATGCGTTCGGTCCCAACTCGAAGCTAGTAAATATCACCGTATTCGTGATACTTGTGACACTACATTTTGTCTACATGCTCTACTGGATGATAGAGTAAAACTGAAAAAATTAAAATAAATCTGCATCTGCATCTAAATATGTATATGATAAAAAATAAAGTTTTACATTAGCATTTATTGAAATTTTACGTAACTATGTGCGAAAAATATATAATATACTCATAAAATTAGGTACCTACCTAAATTTATGAGTAAACATATATTTTTTTAATAATCGTAATCGTAAAGGGAAATTTTATAACCGTTAAGAAATTAAACGTTGTTGGTGGAACGTAATGCCCCACTTTGTTCAAAAGAGATAAATAAATAACAAAAAAAAATAAACAATTCCTCGACTGGGGAACTAACCCTCTATGATCGGGCTATTAGACAGATGCTATACCACTGCACCACGACAGCTTCAAGACTTCGTCGCAGTACTGTAAATACATCCCGCTTTGCAGACTAGTTTCTATTCACATTTCTAAAAGGCTAAATATATTTTGCTGTTTGAAAGCTCGCAGAAATTGCCACGGTTCAACTGCTCTTTGACTTTTTACGTCAATTTCAAATACTGTAATGGCAAATAGAAGTTACTAGCCTGTGTACCTATATTAGAATTTTCATTTTATTTTATTTTACACAAGTGACACGGTTACAAAATCAGTCATATATATAGTCATGTGGAAATCAAACCGACGTTGTTTCACTCAGACACCATGCCGCTGCTCTGGATAAACCTGGATTAAATATAAAAAAGAATTATATAGTAATATTATTAAAATATTGCTTGCTAAGCTTGAAAGAAAAAATATAGACAAAGAACTTCATATAAATGTGCTACACATATTAAAAAAAGTAGAAGAGGCTTATAATACTTCGTTCGCTCACTCTTACTTTCCGCAAATTTTTCGAGTCATTACATATTGAGTTCCCCCAGAACTCAACGACACACTTTGTTTTGTTCCAAGAGAGACAAAATAAGTCATAAGTGAGAATCGCACTAGCAACCGTCGATTTTACCGTTAAAAGTTGTCCCACTACACCATTACGGTCTCAATATATACTGTTATATTAAAACAATAATTTAACTAGTCTACATGCCAAATTTCAAATTTCTAAGTCTATTTCCTCTGTAAAATTCCATGACCCCCCAGACCTACGTCATTTTAGCATATTGGCGATAAAATTTTGAGGATTAATAGTCTAATAAGTAGCTGAGACTGTATGCGTACTTAATAACTTGAAAGAGGTACCCGCCAAGTAAAGGTACACGCTAACCTACCGCTACCGCATAAAGTAAAAACACTCGTATTTAATTATGTTTTTAAGAATAATATATAAAATGTATTTTTATTATTACTAGACCTCTTTACCGCCTGCCAGATGTCCTAAAGTTTGTTTAAAATTGGGGCAAACTACGTTAAACTAGCAAGCTTTTATTTTAATATATTATTTACGGACTACTTCAAGACCTCTTGTAAGCATCCAGACTAATCCGATGGCTCAATCATCCTCCCAGATACGTTTACGTACCTTTATTTGGCGCTACCTCTGAAAGGAGCCCACTTTCAAGTTAGTGAGTACGCATACTGTCTTAATTACATAAAAGACTAAAAGTCCTCAAAATTTCTTAATAATTAATAATTTTTTGGATCTGGGTGCCCTGGAATCTTGGGATATAACGAAAGTTTTTTTTTTACCGTCATGCTTTCCCGCATATAGCAGGGGAGAAAGATGGCCTGACCTGGGAGCCTAGTATTAAGACACTCTATTTCCATTAAGACACCTCCACTTTCCTCCAAATTGTCCTAACGCCGCGCTTTGCCTATTTACCTGAGCGGCAAAATAAAAATATTAAATATTTCTTTCTCTCGAGTAGAAATTTAACCCACTGCCATCACACTTACATTTGCACACTGGTGCTCCTGCGCCACAATGGCCCTATAAAGAGTTTTATATAATACAAGTGTTATACAATAAAGTTCGCGCTCACCAGCTTGCACTATACAATTACTTATTTTCTCGCTTGAATTACTTAATATCTATACTTTGGGAGCTAAAGTTCCAGCCAATTTAATAAAACATTTTTTTGGTAATCATATTGTCACATACAATAAATACTTTACATTTTATTCTACAAAAAAACGAATACTGAATCTTAAGGGAAGTTTGCAAAAATACAATAGTGAAGGCGGCATTCAAATCGATTAAGACGTTTCTGAGATTAGCGTGCATAGACAAAATTTAAAAATAATTGTTTGGGTTCTATTACATTAATAAAAGCTCACAATAATAAATTTTCTCATATTTCTTACATGTATAGAAAGCAATGAATTCCAGTTTTTTTTCTTAAAGAATAAGACAAGGCAAACGAGCGCATGGGTCACCTGATGGTAAGTGGTCACCGCCGCCCACGACCCCGTGTAACCAGAGGAGCTACAGGAGCGTTGCCGGCCTTTAAGGTGGAGATAGACGCGCTTGAAGGTACCCAGGTCGTATCGACCTGGAAACACTGTCGCAGGATTATTTCACAGTTGCGTGATGCGTGGAAGGAAGTTCCGATGAAACCGCATAGTAGTGTCACATCCAGATGGTGTGGATAGTACTTGGTCAAACAGATCTCCAGAACACTCCCCATGATAAATGCTTTAGAGAACGCACAGCAAGGAGACAACTCTACGCAAAGCCTATGTATTAAGCCTTTCACAGATCATTGGGTCCCCAACGATTCAAACGGTTCTACGTTGTATGCGATCAAATGGTTCAAGCTGATATTGGGGTGCAGCAGCCCAGAGATGAGAACAGTAGTCCGTATGATGCCGAACCTGGCCCCTATACACGGCCAATCGGTGCTTTTGCGTGAATTACTGTCTCGCTCTGCTGATTTCCCCTAGTTTCTTTTAGGCTAACTTAGCCTTACTTTCCAGATGATCGCGATATTGGCAGTCCTCGAAACGCTAAGGCCCAATGTGCTAATTATATATAATCAAATTGGAGAATGCATATGGATGTACATATATAATCAAATTGAGGCCATTCGTGGCGCAGGGGCATAAAGTGCTTCTGTAAATCGACTGGTTGTGGGTTCGATTCCCACTCAAGGAGATGAAATATGTATTTACATTTATATTTTCATTTCTTCGCTCTGGTGACGAGGGGAAATCGTGGCGTTGAGTTCCGCCACTCAACACGCAATGATTCCAGAAATAGGCGGAAAGTGGGAAACGGAGTGTCTTAACACTAGGTTCCTTCTGCCATATGATATACTATTTATGGATGTAAGATCAAACACAATATTTAGTTTATACTAGATATCTCTATTATTATCGTTAATAACTGCAAATTAACATCTGACCTGACAAAACCAGTCTAATAAATACAGTGGAAAATTAACATAAAATATCTTAATTGATGCCGGTTACGGTACGGTCCCTGACCATTTGCGTCACATTGAATTCTGCGGCTTAGTTTGCATTACGTACAAATATATAGAACAAATTTAACTACAATTTTATGATTTTTTTAACATATGAATATTCGAACCTGAATCTCCTAAAAACCGCATTGCAACAAAACCAAACTGAACGTATAGCTTAATCAGATCACTTGGAGGATTTTCTTATAGAAACATTTATTATTTGAGTTTTCCCCACCAAGTAATAATAGAATCATCTTTATACGTATTAGTTTATTAGAAACTCGTATGACCAATACACAAACACACATACTCATATAAACAAAATAAAGCAATAGTTAACAAGAATAAGCATTTGCAAGTCTTAATAAATACTCAAGTATTATCCGATACGTATAATTCAAATGGAAATCGAATCCACAACGTGTCGTGTTTAAAATCAGTCGTTTAACCGCAGCGCCACGACGGCTTTCACAGTTTACATACATTATATCGATATATGTTAATTAGAGGTAATTGGCGAAACCTATAACATAATTCTGATATAGAGAGTACATTAACACGATTATACTACCATGGCACACGAGTGAGGCATGATTAGTATCAATTATTGGTAAGATGATAAACTATTTCCTTCGTAATTGAAGCCAAATCCAACGATTCAGAACCGCATATGGGTTAAGAGTTAACGGGTTAGTGTATTTTTAACATTTTTTTAAAATTTCCGCTACCCAATGATAATTACTTAGCATTATCATGTTTCCTAAGAGGCGCGGGTTCAAATTCCGCTACGTTCAGATTTTTATTCGTGTCTCATGTCTTATTAAAGGGTTACGGTTAACTTTAACTTTATTAACTTTATTAATTAACTTTTATGTTTTGTTTTTTTTTACAGCTTCACGCCGTAAAAAGAAGTATGAACCGTGTAGCATTGTAGGCAGAGGGAGTCTAGTATTAAGACACTTTATTCTCTACTTTCCGCCGAATTTTGAAGGCATTGCGTGTTTATTGATATTTTTATTCAATATAATAATGTTATATTATTAATTGATTTCAAAAAGAAAAAGGGTCTCAATTCGAATGTATGTTTGTTTTTTATATATTTGTTACGCTATTACTCCGTCAATTGGAAATGGATTTTGGGTGTTTATTGTTTGCGTATTTTAGATATACCATATAAGTTTTATGGCAATGGGTTCTGTACTTTAAAAAAAAACAAAAGTAGATGTATTTATACTTCAAATTAATTACGTATATTTTTATCAAAATGGTTGTCTTCTTTTTCTACTCTTTATTTGCGCATTTAAAATAATCAGATTAAGTTATAAGTATCAAATTTATGTAATAAAATATTGTAATAGTTTAATTATTGGAAGACGTATAAAAATTTTAACTAACCCGCGGTCCTTAGAAATCGAAACAAGTAATTATAAAATATAATAAATTTACTTAGCTAAATCTTTTTAACTAATTGATGCTAACTAATTTCTATAATACTATAATTAACATGGTCTTACTCTTGAATCTCTAGAGATGTAGAGCCATTATTACTGTGGACCAACTCCCGTAGCTCTGAGTCAGTGGTAAAGCACTGTCAGATCTTTGATTTGGCAATTTAACTTGTATACGCATGATAAAGGGGTTGACAATTTCTAATGCAAACTGGGAATTATGGGTTCGAGTTCCCGCCATGGTAATTTATATTTATGTTTAAAAAAGCAGGTACACGAAGGGAATCTAATGTCAAATCAATCCGTTCCTCACTTTATTTTCAAGACTTTAGTGTTTGAATGGCGAAACTTAACGCCGCGTTTTATGTACCAAAACAAGGATATTTATTACTCCATTCCCCCAGTATTTAGCAAGCAACACTAGGCAAGCAAGGTTTCGTAGGAACTTCCTTCCACGCGCCACGGAACTGTGGAAAGGCCTATGCGCGGCAATATTTCCAGGTCGATATGAGATGGGTACCTTCAAAAAGCGCGTCTATCTCCACCTTGGCGTCCGGCAACGCACCTGTAACTCCTCTGGTGTTACACGGGGTCGTGGGTGGCGGTAATCACTTACCATCAGGTGATGCGAACGCTGGTTTGCCTTGTCCTTTTCCATAAAAAAAAGAAGCAAAATAGCGTGGATCTCCCAATGCACTATTTCGAAATAAGGGGAATAGTATAAGAAAACCGGTCAAATTGGCGAGTTGAACTCGCATACCGAGGGTTCTGTATGAACTTTTGGGATGTATGTTAACGGGATGTACAATTTGAAGTTGACAAACATAAGTTTGTACTCATTTTATATGATACTGCAAGTTCTAATTTGTTGCCAAATTTTATTATTATGGGTCTACGGTTGGTACCCTATAGGTTTTGATTACGCGATTCAGAGAGGGGCAGAGGGAACCTAGTGTTAAGACACTTCACTTTACATCTAAGTTTGGAGGCATTGGTGGGGATCGAACCCACAACCAGTTACGTTTATAATCACACTTTGTGCCTCTGCGCCACGACTGGCCTCAGTAGTAGGGATTGGTGCGTTCTGGCTCATTAAATTGATCGCCTTATCAATCAAAATTTTCCGCGGATTTTCTCGCGGGTCGCGGTTTTGATTAATTAATTGACCGCGGATTAAGTTGATTACCCC
>DWMY01003090.1:0-10716 GCA_018249775.1 Heliconius hecalesia formosus
TATTATGATCATTTAGGCTTATATTTTCTTACCAATCCTATTAAAAACTGAAAACAATTTCATAAATATATTTAATAAGCATTCGTATAGTTCAAGCGGGCGAAGCCGCGTCCGGGTCCGCTAGTATTATAATATATAAACATCCCTAATGACGCATGTCGTGGTGCAGAGCACAAGAGTGTGATTGTAAAGGTGACAGGTTGCGGGATTTGATTCCCGTTCAAAAAAATGAAATATTTAATATTTTTATTTTTTCGCCCTGGTATCGTGGCAAAGCTCGCCGTTGAGTTCAACCACTCAAAACGCAATGCATCAAAAATTCGGCAGAAAATGGGGAACAGAGTCTCTTAACACTAACCTTCCCTTTGTCTAGTACCCTAGACCGCAGTGTGCGGGATACATCATGAAACTAAAATAATGTACATATATTCCTTGTCTCGCTTCCAACTTTGTTACCAAGTTAAACGTGATTAGCTAATTTAAAAAGAAAAATAATAGCAGTAAAAGTTCATATTATCTCTTACTAAATTTACTGTAAAAAAATTTCTTATTTTGTATGTTTGTTAAAATACCCTAGTTATAAATCCTCTATATATATATTCATATAAAATTTCAACAATTTAACAATAACGGTTATTGTTTAACGTTCAAAAATCGACATTTTTGTGACTGACTC
Organism: Heliconius hecalesia formosus; assembly: GCA_018249775.1. Lineage (NCBI taxonomy): Eukaryota > Metazoa > Arthropoda > Insecta > Lepidoptera > Nymphalidae > Heliconius > Heliconius hecalesia. The sequence goes on from DWMY01003090.1 coordinate 677, forward strand.
AGTCACTTATTAAAAAATTAACCCACTTCTAGGTAATCTAGAAACTTGTTATTTGGTACCGAGATAGACTACTATACATATACAGAGTATTTTTGTCAGCATCACTTTAAATGATACTATAGTTAATATACGTTAATATACTTTTTATTTTAAATGGAAAAGTGATTTTTAAACCAAATAAATAATAAAATTATCGTTGTAAAATAAAACGCCATTTCTCAAGAACCATGCATCCAGACATAAACCTATCAAAGGAAAACCGCCGCATACACCTCATTCCGGAATCGAGTCGTAGGTATTGGAGGCAATGTTCAAAATTGTTTAAACTTTAGTCGTATTTTTGTAGTAGTAAGTGTTTACGTTATTGGTATCTATGCGTAACTGCGTCGCACAAAATACAGGTATGGATAAACGTCGTGAAAAAAAAAAATACTACGTCTAAACTGTCGAAGTATCTTGATATTTTTTTTTTCAGGTATGGGTTTAAAATAGCGTCTGCGCTCCTTTTACAGGAACGGCATATATAAAAGCTAGTAGCTACTTAAAAACTCCGAAAATTGCTAATTATTAATTATTACTATCAAAAAGTAATAAAAAGTTAATTATAAAAGATAGATCGAAGAACGTAGGAAATTAAAGCGATTTTAAAAATACCAGAGCGAAGAAATGAAAATATAAATTTAAAAAAATATTATATTTCTTCATTGGGAATCGAACCCATAACCAGTTGCGTTTACAGTCACACTTAGTGCCCCTGCGCCACGACTGGCCTCTGTATGAATTATTACTATTAATAATTAATACAAAGTATTAATGATTAATAGTAATCATTTCTTTACAAAAAGTAATGATAACTCATCAAAAACATACATATGAAATGGGAGCCAAATTAAATATTAAGTAATGCGTCGTTCTCGATGTCACCGACAAATGCATGGAATATCTATATGGGTATGGATAAATTGAAACTCTAATTAAAATTTCATTTGAGTCGTTATTCTGTAGCAAAGATTCTGTAGTAACAATTCAAATAAAAATATTACTATTAAAATATATTATTTTTATTTATATCTGAAGTATTAATTATATTATTAAAGTATTAATAAATATCAATTGACAATTTAGATGACGAATAAACTAGATCAACAACCTCGTTATTTATAACGTGCACAGATAACAACAGTAGATAATAAAAATCGCGCAATAAAACTTTTTATCTCTCAAGTAAAATAAAAAAAAATAGAATGGACATTTTGTTTTCATTACAATGGAACATAATTAGGTGCCATTATTTACTTTGACTCGTTCCCCACCTCACTGCCGACGGCACTGATGAACGCAACTTTGCTTGCCTTTGAATCTTGGATAAGTCCTTTAGAATTCTAAAGCTTAAGTTATTACTTCAAATTAACATTCTTACTTTGGTTATGACTTATAATAACACATCAGTAGGTAAATTATAAAATGTAATTTGGACTAACAAAAATAATATACGATTGTTAAGTAATATTGTTTCTAGAGTAGTGAACCCACTACCGTTCTCTATATATCCAGTATTATTAATATAAACTATTAAATAAATTAAATTTCATTAAAAGAGATTTTAACATCCAAGCAAATATCAAATATCTCCAGAAATACATTACATCTTGATCATCCTTGTACTGGTCACCACTAGTACAAGGATGGTCCTATTCTTGGTCGCCTCCTACGACACCTCGTAAGAGGCGACTAAAGTACATGTGGTAGAGTCACGTCGCCAGCAATGGCCACACGCATGGGCAGACTCGACCGGATCAATACCACCCCCGGCATTTAAAACCGGCGTTAAGTAGTGGCTTTATGCCACTGCGTTTCGCATCAGGTAATGCCGGGCTCCGGCGCCCGACCCACCTTAAAGGCAGGCAACGCACCTGTAGCTCCTCTGGTGTTGCACGGGGCCGTGGGCGGTGGTAATCACTTACCATCAGGTGACCCGAACGCTCGTTTGTCTTGTCTTTTCCTTAAAAAAAAATAAAATATATAATAATTTAATAATTTTATGTTGTGCTTAATTTAATTTATTTATATTAAACATATGTTTACATTTATACACAATTTAAATATAGTATCATTTATTCATCAACAATATGGACCATCCATTAATTAAAACTTAGCCATTAGTCATACATATATGTCATGTTAAAATTATATGAAAATACATTATACAAGCTTTTAACCATAGCTGTGAGATTTTGATGATAAAATTAACTGGATACTTTATCCTGATACGAAAATACATCAATCTGTTTATAAACTAACATTATCGACATATGTAGCAAAGTGGACAAAACACAGTGGGGCCAGACAAGCAATATAATTAAACAAAAAAGGCAGGCTTACGCTAAAAAGCATTCAAATTATTCTATTAAAATTATTATAGTTAAGCCTATTAAATACAACATTTCTATACAAATATTTATGTCATAAGCATATAAATGATTTACGATTCGCTTTGAAAACATAGTTTATAGTCCTTAACAAAAGGAATATGAAATAGAGAATATGAGATACATAGTTGTAGTTATATATCTTTTTGACGTTTTGTAATCAGGTATTTAACATCTTTTTTAGGGTTATGTATCTTAAAAGATAAAAAGGAACTCTTATAGTTCTCACTTTGTTGTTCGTCTATCCATTTGTTAATACCATTTATGTTAAGATCACGGTGTACCTTCTCTTACTGAAATTAATATTAAATGTCATATAATCATCATCTCAGAGCACAAAAAAACCCTAGAGGGTATATCTTGATGATCTACAATTATGAAATTTGGCAAGAAGTAAGAACTTGCAGTATAGAAAAAGAAATCTGTATTTATTGTACAGAAAGAAACTTTTACAAATTTATAGTACTTCATTTCATACAAAATAATAATGTAAAAACAGCTAAGGAAAAATAAAATAATTACTAACCAAGTTGGCATTGATATAAAAAATAACGAATTTTTAAAAAGTAAATTATTAATATTTTTTAATATTGTTTATCTTAAGTAACAAAAATATTATTTTATATTTTAGTTTTTGTTTAATATGGTGCATATAGGTATGCATAGTTTTGAAGTAACTATTTTTTAAGTTTTTGTATAGATAGTTTAAATCCTTTAGTTAAAACTTATTTAGATTTCTTCGTTAGATACTAAGATAATAAACATTTAATTTAAGGGTCGTAACTCCCTTGACTTATTTACTCTAAGATTTAGGAACAGATGATCTGATACAAAGAAATATTTAGTTATTCTACATTTTAACGTAGCGGGATTTGAACCTACGCTTCTTGCAAGTCGTCGACTACTAAGCCATACCTTCTCACCAAGCTACATCGAAATTTTTATAACTTTGATTTGAATAATCCCGCTACGTTCGAATTTTTATAAGTTTTCCAAATAAGTAATAATTATGTTAAAGCTAGTGCAGTTTAAATTTGCTTATCCTGTCAGACCATTTTAATAAGGACAGTCTACTTTGAAGAATAATTTGCTTAATTACAGCATCATCCTTTTATTTGTAGTGGTGTATACTAAAGGATGATAATGGAATATCTTAAAACATCATACACTTTCTAACACTGAATATGTGTAAATTATGCACTTTCAAACACGTCACGGTGGATAGACTGACATGTTTTAGAGAGGCAGCAGCGTGGCTTGATTTTAGGGGAGAGCACTCGACGCCATTACGATTCATTAGGACGCGCCCAGGCGGGTACAATTCCAGTGCGATACTCCATTTTAGCTTCCCTTTAGTCCCTTAACGATGAAAGTTCTTTCATAATTTTGGTTTATACCTCCCTTTTCGTTACTTAAAAGTAAATTGTGTTATCTTTCTTATTTTAAATTTTTAATTAGGATGTATTAAAGTATATAAAATATATATATGTATATAACATAATTTATTTTATTAATGATGAAAACTTTACTGACGTGTTCATTTAAGTCTAACGCAGTTGCGTAAAGTTTTAACGTCTTTTGTACACTGTGGTTGTACGTTCATAATTTACATTCACTCGTATTATACTCGTATAATATAATTATTATTTAATTATGTTATAATATTTTTGCAACTAATTACAATACATCTGTAATTATATATGTAATAGATAAATTTTTTTTTGGTACAAATTTTTAATAATAAATATTAACTTAAATCTACAAAAAGATATTTTTTATTATTTTTGATTAATTGTATCTGGTTTTGAGCATATCATTTATAGTAAGTGCTAAAAACTGCTGTCTGCACATCTTATGTTATACAACGGCTGTCAAATCCAATTGTTTGCTCTCGACTCTGTTATACTTCCGGAGTAAAGGGAAATCCGAAAAGGTATTGCTATGGTGACGATACTAACATCTCATAAGTGACCTCGTTTATACAATCCAGCGTATAAATATACTCTATACTAGGAAATTAAATATTTAATATTTTCATTTTTCTCGCTTTGATAACGAAGGAAAGCGCGCCAATATACAATATCCCCAGAATTCAGAGAAAAGTAGGGAAAGGGGTGTCTTAACAATAGGATCCTATTCTCTCTTCCTACCCAGCTATATGCGGGATACAACCTACAGTACGTACGTAACGTATAGTATTTGCTTCAAGTATCTATAGATTATCTTAATTTTAATAAACAGATAAATAAATAAAAAAGGAACTAGTGACGCACCAAGTTTACGATGAATCATTCCTATTAGGTGAGGATTTGCAGAAGTCAAATAATGCGATATTCATATTTACAAAATCATTATTCATATTAAATCGAGTTTTGAAGTTCTAATTTCTGACTAATTAAACACAACATCGGCGGTTTTGTTCGGGTATTAAAATAATGCATCGGTTGCACATACAATAAATATTCACGTGCTCATAAATATCACTTCTCAAATTTAACAATTTATCAATATATCTGGTGCTTGCGTTATTAAATTTATTAAACAGTTTATGTAAAATCATTTTTAATTTAAAAATATGTTCGTTGATGTGGGCTATTAAAAGTGAAATTTTGTTTTTTTGTTCTCATAACAATTTCAGAAAACCCTCTCATAGTCCTTTTCTCGTTTTGGCCTATGTTACCCATTAGTTGCTCAGTAAGTAATGATCTGCCATATCTATATATACATACATATACAGCGTGTAACGCGATCGACGGATCAACGGTTGTCTATGGGTAGTGCCTATACATTTCACTCCAAAAATGTTCATCGATTTTCCGTAGTTCAGAGAGATATTTGAGAATTTGTGATTTTTTGGAACAAAACTGATTCTTAAAGAAAATTGGCAAATCAGCCGTCCTCTCTATTGAAATTAGGTTTTTTTTGTATTTCAATAGCCTCGCGGATCATTCTAGGAATATATCTGTTTTCTTTAGCGAGAATTAGGGGTTTATCAAACCTTATGTAATGGCTAGGTTTATCCACAGTGTGCTCACACGACGAGATGTGTTTCTTCATCCTAACACCGATGCTTCTCTTTGTTTGACCGATGTATGATAAGCCACAGTCACAATCTAGTTTGTACACACCTGCACACTGTAAAGGAATGTTACTTTTCACTGGTCTCAAGAATTGGCTCCTTTTCTTGTTCGGTTTGAATATAGTTTTTATGGAAGCTCTTCTTAAGATGTTGCCGATCCTGTCTGTAACCCCCTTCACATATGGTAGAAGTGCTGGCTGTCTCTCGACTGTGGATGGCTTGTTGGTCTTCTGACAACGCTGGCGGGGAACTGGCAGCTTGTTCTGATGAAGGGAATTCTTCACCTGGCGAAGCTCGTCCCCTAGATGTTCAGCGTCGTAGAGGTGGTGGGCTCTCTGAAACAAAGTTTTGCCACCGGTAGATAACTGTGTAGGGTGTTGGTGCGATTCACCATTGAGGTATCTATTGGTGTGCGTGGGTTTCCTATATACTGTGTGACCTATTGTGCCACTTTTGTACTATTGTACTATTGTACTGTGTGGCTAATCCAGGGCAGTACGCGAGGAAATTAAGAAATCGTTGGCGGTTGTTTGATATAATAATTATATCAACTGACAGACGAATGCCACCTCAGTCTACCCGTGACCACGGACTACTGCAAAGTGTTCGAAACGTCGGGTTTCCAAAAATGTATAAAAATACTAAATATACGCGATTAATCCGGTTAAAATAGTTTCATATAAAATGTGTAATAGTCGTGAAAATCAAACAACTTATTAGTAAAAAAAATATTTTTATTACGATAATTGACTGCATTTAATATTTTTTTTACATATTTCAATAAATGTTTGTATTTTTTAGCAGTCTACTATAATTAGATAATGTTTATTGAGTGCAAATATTTTGATATTGTAAAAGTCATTTTGATAGCACAATGGAATAATATGTACTTTGAATAAACTGAATCGAAATACAGTAAAATCACGTATTTCTTAATTGGAAAATGGCCTACTTCAAAAGATTTTTAATGATCTCTCTGAAATATTTGTCATTCTTCTTAATGACTCGATTGTTTCTACTAAAATATTTTCCTATAGTTACTGAAATATAGTAAGAGTAACATCAGCTTCACGCTGTATCCCGTATACAGCAGGATAGGCTGGATAGGGAACCAAGTGTTAAGACTTCGCCAAATTTTGGAGAAATTGCTTGTTGAGTGGCGGAGCTCAACGCCGCGCTTTGCATGGACACCAGAGCGAAAAAATGGAAATATAAATTTAAATAAATATTTCATTTCCTCGAGCAGGGATCGAACCCACAACCAGTCGCATTTACAGTCACACTTAGGTTAGGTGCACCTGCACCACGACTAGCCTTAGCTATGTAATTATCTGATATAGTTTTTTTCAATGAATAAAATGTTTACTTTGATTACACAAATATTTTTTTAATATAAGTAAATTTTTATAAGTTTCTTTAATGCTATACGAATGAAACTTTTAATATTAATTCTTTTTTTTTTGTTTTTATAGTTTTTAAAGAGCATGGTATAAAATCTTGTGAAATATCCACAGTATGTGAAAGTTAATATTAACCACCACCCAAGAATATTGGCCAATTCACGGCCTGTGCTAAGATTTTCTTACAATATTAAAATATTTGTATTCTACGAGTATAAATTTTGTCTGATAATAAGTCAACTCTCGTAATAAGAATAACATTTTTTTACTGTTTAAGAGTGCGGAGATAAGTTGCGCCTATGAAACTTTCAAAGATTATTTATTCTATACTTATATTAATTTTTGAAATTACTTGTGGAAAAAATCGTCAGTATTTTTTTTTGCTACAGCCCTTGAAAGTCTTGATTTTTATTCTATTCTATTCTAGCTTCACGCCGTATCCCTAGCGGAGTAGACAGAAAGAACGGAGCGCAAAAGGCTGCGGTCTCTGCATACCTCTTTCCCCTCGTCCACTGTCAGGAACCTCTTCAAAAATGTTCCCCAGGGGGTCCTCATGCTTTTTACGTGACCTTCCCCTACTTTCTCTGAAATATACTATGTGTTTTGAAGGTCAATCTAGGTCTTCCTCTACCTCTCTTACCGCTCACATTTGTATCATAAATCTTTTTTACCATTCTTTCACCATTCATTTCTTCGACGTGCCCAAACTAGCTGAGCACGTTCCTCTTCACTCTCACCGTGATATCCTCGCTAGTACCTGCAATTTTGTGTATCTCTTCATTGCGGATTCGATCAACTAAGCTGACTCCGGATATCCTACGAAGAGATCGCATCTCCACAGCATTCATCTTTCTTTCATTATTCTTCTGTAATACTCACATTTCACTGCCGTATATAAACGTGCAGCTGTGCTGACATTTCGCCGTCTCAGCAACGCAGCTAAGGTATCATTAACCCTGTTGTTGGCAGCAATATGCCGTTCTGCGTCCATCTCGTATCTTCTATCTCTACTGAACATACTCCCCAAATATACCATTCCATTCACTTGTTCTAATATCTTACCATATAAACTGATTTTGCATTCCATATTTTCTTCATTTCTTTCAAATACCTTCCTATACCTTTGTCTTACTCGCATTCAGGCTTAGACCATTATTTTGACACCTTTCTTTCAGAGTGACTAATGCCTGCAACTCGCATTTTGATGTAGAAATGAGCACTTTATCATCTGGTGTCAGAAAATACTTAAAAATAAATAAATAAATGTATTTGGTTATACTGTGTAAAATTGTAAATAAAGGCTATTATGTCTTAGATGCTTAATTTTTTCAGTCCTTCAAGGGATCACGAATATTTGGTCAAAGACGACAAAGTTATCCTTCATCAGTTTCGTTTTTACCTTTTAAGGTAGGAAATCTTTAAAATAAAATAAAATTAAACTTTACAACAAAAAAATACAATATTTTCAAAAATATTATGATTCATATCGTTAAGCAAAGTCAACAGAGCGGTTTAACCGTAACGGGCTTTTTGCTGCTCCCCATACAGTGTACGGTTGGGTCAGGAAATAAAAACTGAATGTAGTACGCTACAACGCGCACATGTGACGTGTTTCACATTCAAATAACTTTAGTAATATACAGCCGCTAGTATATTTTCCTTGCATTATTCGTCAGTGTTTTGTACTTATTCAAAAGATGCTGTAAAGTGTATGTAGCATATGTAGTTGAAGCATTTTACAAGAACATATTTAGGTTTCGTTTGTGAGAATTGAAATTTGTTTATAATTTTTTTTAAAAACTGCAGAGATTATTTCAGCTCCACAACCAGTGTGACTTAATAAGCCACAGATCTATCTACTACGCTGAATCCACTCTTCTCCAAGTTAACTTCTTCTATCTAGAATAAATTGTGTAACAAAATATACAGAATGTATCTGAGTCCTCACTCGAGGAAGGTCTATTTTATTACACTTAGACGAGTTCTACGACTTTTTGATTATTGGAAATACTGCTGATAATGATATTGATGACGATGATATTACGTCGCTTTGATACCAGCTAGAGCTGTAGGCAACATCCTCTTTATCATCTCGGTTGCTTCGATAGCCGCGGGATTTTGATAGTTGGGGACAACAAATTTTGTGAAGTAAACACAAGTAAAATATTCAAATACCATATCTGTATATGGCCCCCCGAGACCATAATGCATGCAATATGAGGGGGGCAAATTACCAACATCATAGGCTCTGTTAACAAGCCTCATTGCATATAAAACATTGAATATTATGGATAAACTTAAAATTAAATTATTTTTTTTTATCTCAAAAATCCTGTAGGAAATCCTTACTTAAACATAATGTCGAACTCTCTGCAATTATGGAGTGCAATTTTAAAATGTTTCGTAAAACACTTACACAAAATTTTTATTAATAAAATTTTAATATTGTCATATCAATATTCCGTTTAAAAAAAGTTTCACTAGATAGCGTTATTTTTAATAACAAATATCAAGGGTCCACGATACCTGCGGGGGCTACAATACCACTTCCTCCTATATTATTTTTAATTATTTCCCACCTTCTAGGTTTCATGCAGTATCCCACAAATAGCAGGGTAGGCAGAGGGAACCTACTGTTGAGACACTCCACACCCCACTTTCAGGCAAATTCTGGAGGCATTGCGTGGTGAGTCCCACCTTACAGATAGAGAAAAAATGGTGTAAATAGAATGTATATAACAAGAGTGAATCAGATAATAAAAAAAAACCGTACTCTATGTCTAATTTGTTAGTTCGCCCAACACGACTAGTATTTTTCTTATTTTAAAATAAAACAAGATAAATTACTTATTGTATAATATTACTATCAATTTATAATATAAAAGTGAAGAAAAGGATTTACTTTGTAATAAATGATATTATTACAATATATTGTTGCCATTACTGACAAAAATACTATGATACGACCAATTTCATATAAAATGGTATCAATCGTACATATATACATGGCAATGAAAATAACATCCTGCTATAAATTGTTAAAAATGTGAGTTGGTTGAGGGCTCCCTTAGGACATATAACGTTAACAAATTGCCGCAATTTCCAATGTGTAACGTATTTCGATGGCAATTT
>DWMY01003091.1:0-10712 GCA_018249775.1 Heliconius hecalesia formosus
GTAAAATTTAGTAAGTACTACGCACAATTGTTCACTCGATGGTTGCGGCTTCGATTCCAACTTGCAGCAATATGCGTATACGTATATAAATCAGCTTCACTTAATTAATAACCTACTTCAAGGACACCAACTTTATCTTTTTACTAGACCCAAGAATTAGTTCGTTCTCCTTCGTTGAGTGGGAATCGAACCCAGGTCCGTGTTTACAGGCTGTGTCGGTATACCAGGACGGTCAAAACAAAATAAATATTAATTTGTAAAATAATATGGGTAAGCGTAAGACAAAACACGGCATTGAGTTGCGTTCAACATGTAACATATATTATGAACGAAAAACAGAGAACGGAGTATTCATGTAATTTTTTTTTTATCTTCTCTACAAGATTTAGAGAGAAAAAAAAACGCCATAAAAAAAGACAGCCGTAAAACAATAATTCACGCTATTCCTGTATACAATTTGTATGTCAAGAAAGACGAATGAAGTGTGCACAGTGAATAATTTGAATTGTTCACGTTGTTTGGATATAAGTGAGTCTTATTGGTTTCTTGTTATAAATTGTTTATGTTAGAGTCTATTTACTTGACTAATATATTGAAATTTTTATACGTGGTATATTTGTTACAGTATATCTATCTATGGTCATTTTATAAAATATTGTTGGTTGGACATGCTAATCTAATCTCAGGACTAACAATTCTGTGTTGGTTAGTGTTAGATAGTGAGTCCAGTCGTGGGAGTCGTCGTCGCTGGGAGACAAGTGTAGAATTGAAAACGCAACCTTTAAATGTAGCAGGTTCTAGTTCCAATTCTCACTCCAAGAAATATTTAATAGTTTCATTTTATCGCTTTGCCTCCACAAATCGGTGATATTGGGGAACGAGAGAATCTCAACGGGGACAGGAATCAATGGAACACTAGGTTCCATTGATAATTGGGCAAGGCCTACTCTGTTACGTGCGGGATACAGCGTGAAACGTGTTAGATAATCTAGTGATTGAGGAATGCTGCAGGGTACATTACTTAATAATATTCCTTTTTATTAAATAAATGTGTCACCCACAAATGTTAGTTATAGATATTCGATCACGCAGGTTAAGCATTTTTCTAATTCGACTATTTAACGAGAAAAATTAAACAAAATACAAAAAGTTTAAACGAGGTTGTTTTAGTACATTTTGTATATGATTATGTATGTACACTACTAACACTATATAAACATTTGATGGCACATACAGAATTAATTAAGATGCATTAGTACTGGGTACTAAGGAACTGAATATACTCTACATTATCACATATTCTTCTTTAGTGGATCTTGTCTATTTGCTAAGTGAAATTGATAGTAACTTCGTTAAAAAATAAAAATACATAGTAACAAAGTGCGGCGTTGAGTTCCGCAATTTAATACGCTATATCCCTAAAAATTCTTTACAATTGGTTCACTGTGCCTAGCCGGGGATGAAGGATATAGGGGGAATTTACCAGAGTGAGGAAATTAAAATAATTCATTGCCTTGGCTGGGAATCAAACCCACAACCGTTGCATTCACAGTCATACAATAAACCACTATGGCTACTGCGTCACTATAGCATCAAAATCTTTAGACAATTCATTAATTTAATAAAGAATTATTTGCCGAAAATTCTAAAGGGTATATTTTTTTAACATATTTTATAAATAATTCTACTGGATTGTAAATCTTCATACATCGAATGATGAAAGGGCCATCGGCTTTTCTTCGGATCAAAGTGGAGCCAGCGAGTCGGATAGCTTTTAAATGAAACTTCTCTGTTTATTTTTACCTTAGGTATATCACATTCAATATTTCCTGAATATACGTAATGGCAGTACGAAATAATGTAGTAGGTATATTTTTATTTATTTATTTAATTTTAGCGTGGAGCTGAAAAAAAAAGTTACTCCTCTTTCCGCCGAATTCTCGAGGCATGGCGTGTGGACTGACGGAATTCACCGCCATGTATTTCCTTCTGAAGGAAATTAAAATATAAAATATTTTATTTTCTCGACTAGAAATCAAACCCACAATCATCACGTTTACAGTTATATTATTACTAGCAATAGTACTAAGATAAAGTGCTGCGTTTGGTTCCACCACTAAATGCATGAAGTCTTGAAAACTGGGTGAAAAGCGGGCAACGGAGAACCTTAACACTAGGTCACTTCACTCTGCAACCCGTTTCATATCCGGGATACAGTGTGAAGGCAAAAATAAATAAATAACTAAAGTGTCGTTGAGGCCAGTCGTGGCGAAGGGGCACAAAGTGTGACTGTAAAACCGACTGGTTGTGGACTCCATTCCCACTCGAGGAAATGAAATATTTATTTACTATATTTTCAATTTTTCGCTCTGGTGTCGAGGCAAAGCATGGCATTGAGTTCCACCACTCAACACGCCTCCAGAACTTGATGGAAAGTGGTGAACTGGATATCTTAACACCAGCTTCCCTCTGCCTAAACCTGCTGTGTGCGGGATACAGCGTGAAGCTGATTGATTTTTTAAATAAAGCGTACAAAACCCAATAAATCTCCTAGCTCTCTTTTTAACGACACGAAACGAATGACATCAATTTATATTTCACAGAGTCAACCCTGAGTTACGGACGTCGGACTCTATTAAGATAATAACGATACAAAATTGCATAGCCTAAGCCATTTCATATTCATAGATGTGAAAACAGTTCATAACCTTAATTATGTTATAAATAAACATACAGAATGTTATTTATGATGGTGTTCCAAGGACGAATTCGTTTTATATACGTTGGTATTTAATAAGGAATGTTTTTATGTTTTTTCGTAATGGTAGAGCTGATTGTGCTTATCTGAAGGGAGAGTGGGGTGATTGGGTTCTGCCACTCAACACGCAATTTTTTAAAAATTGTTTGGAAAGAGGAGAACGGAGTTGCTTAACACTAAGTTCGCTGTATATCGATTATCCTAAATACCTACCTATATGAGAGATACAGCAAGACCATAAAAATATATTATTGTTATAGTACAGTTGATATATATTTTTTTAAATTTAGTTGATAATTTGTCTATAGTTTAGTAGTAGTAGTAGTAATAGTGTTAGTAAATGTGGAATCGTTTCAACGGAAAGTATTTATATTATTAGGGGTCTTTTTTAGCTTCACATTGCATCACTTTGGTACATAACAGGCAGCGGAAACGAGGTTACCAAGTGTTCAGACACTCCGTTCCTTAATTGGAACGGAGTGTACTTTCGTATTCTTTCTACTTTCGAATTCTTGAGACATTGCTTAATGAGTGGTGGAACTTAACGCCCCGTCACGAAAGTGCGAAAGTTAAAAAATTAATAACATCATTTTTAATTATTTTTAAAGTGTTAATCCACACTTAGGAACCACCTGGTTTTTATACGTTTTCTAAATAAATATTAATTACATCAATTCCCCGAGGGGAAATCGAACCCACAATAGTTGCGTTTACAAGCACACGCTTGCGCCCCTGCCACGACGGCTTCCTACGAGAAATTAATAATTAATATTTTAAATGTAGAAGGAAATGATTACTCATTTGACAAGTATAAATAAATATTTGTATTGATAAATATCATTATCTGTATTGTTAGAATTCTATTAATATAGTGTTACATTTCTACGGTTACTGCGAATATCTCGCAAATTGCGGGATACTAGTATGTGTGAACGTAGAAATTCAGATGTAGAATCCACCATACGTAGTATGTAACGAACACCGCCTTGGCCTTATGTCATGCCATTATTCTTGGAGTATTCGATATCGGAGATATTCAATTCTCTTATGAAGTAACTCCATATATATTTGTATGAAATAAGGAAAGAAATATAGTGAATTTTAAATTAGGTTTACATTTCTTTTAATTTAGCATTTTGGTCGCCTGATAGTAAGTGTGACGGTTGCGTTCGTTTTACTCTTGAGGAAAGATTTTTTTTTTTCGTCTCGTCTGGTGCCAAGACCAAGCGCGGCGTTGAGTTTCGCCACTCATCACACAATCTCCAAAATTGGGTGGTAAGACGGAAAGGTGGAGTGTCTTAATTTTAGGTTTCCTATCTTCCTGCGGGATCCTGTTATATGCGGGATTACAATGTAGCTAAGTTAAGTTATTTTTTATTATTTGATTTGGCTTTGAGTTTTATACTGCTACACAATATATCCTTCCTTAGGCTTCATTTTGAAGTTTAAAACACGCTATTTATAGTAAACCACTTAATTTTTTTTTTCTAGATTCAGTCATCACGCAAGCGGCGTTAAGTTCCGCCAGTCATGCCAGAATGCCTCCAGAAATAAATGGCATGGGGAAACAGAAGTGACTTAATAAGAATGGAATGTCTTAACACTGGGTTCCCTCTGCCTACCCTGCTACGTGTGGAATACAGGGTAAAGTTAAAAAAAATCTGTATCTTTCAAAAAATCTCGTAAACAGAGTGACCCCTCACTAGATTATAACAGCTTTCTTTTCATAATATTACAATATGAAAAACAAAAACAATATTTACTTGGAATAAACAAATACCTAAATAATATAAAGTAAGCCTGACACACTCCTCAGCGAGTATTCCTTAAACAAATGCCCTGTATTCGAGATACCGTGACGGTCGTACGTCATACGTGACACGGCAATTCTTAAGTTGCATACATTGCTTTATAATATAGTAGAGTGTGGAATTGAAGTTGGTGTTGAATGAAATAAATATAGGAAAAATATATCCATATATTCTTTTTTTTGCTAAGAACATAAAATTATAAACTAAATATTTTAAAAAAATTCTGGAAATTTTGTAACTACAAAAGAATTGAGTAAAGTAGAACTTGAAGTTGGACCTCGTTGGTTAGGTTACTTAGATTTCCCGAAAATCTTCTTATTTTGGTCAGAAATAATATTAATTTTCGTTTACAGCTTCAATTTTAATCTCGTATATAGGTAGTCCTCTTTATCTCGTACATATAAGGCAGAGTCAACTAGTATCAAGACATTTCGTCCTTCGCTTTTCTTATTCATCTGGTATCAGGCAGCCGACCATCCTAAAAGCCTCACACAAAGTAAGCAGAATAATTGGGAAAATGAAAATATTCTATTCCCTCGAATAATAATCGAATGCACGACCATCGCGTTTATATTGAGCCACGATGATTTCTTATAAAACTCCATATACTATATATAATATCAAATAAATATCCATTTCTCTGTATGGTATTGGTATTGCATCTAGAAGTGCATGAGCTGCTATCGCGTCTTTGTCACGATCAAACTATTCTACTATTCTATACAATATTTGAGCGAACATCTGCACCAAACCAAATCTGCACAAAAAAATTAAATATGTATGAATTTTTGTATTCTTCTTTTGTTTCTTATATAGATAAACGGATCTCACTGATTCTTTTTTAGTTAATGACCACAACTCAATCGTACACTAAGGAAAGGAGAATAATGTTTATATATGTGTTTCTGGAAACAGACAAACATCGAAGTTTTTCCAGAGGGGTGGGTTCGAGTCCCATTTACTTAAAATCATTATATATCTCAAAATATTTTTAAGAATCCGTAACCAAAGCGGGACGAGACTCTATAGTTAAGATTTCGCTGTATATATGTCCATCTGTCACCAGGCTATATCTCATGAACCGTGATAATTCTGTTGCCACAGAAATACTAATAAGCAGAAAAATATATTTTATAACTATAATAGAGGCCAGTTGTGGGTTCGATTACTACTCCAGATAATAAAAAACTTAATGTTTTCTGTTCTTCGCTGTGGTATCAAGTCGAAAGCGCGGCATTTAGTTCCGCCACTCAACACGCAATGCTTCCAGAATTCGGCGGAAAACGGAGTGCGAAGTGTCTTAACACTAAGCTCCCTCTATCTACCCTGTCACATGCGGGATTGAGCGTGAAACTGAAAAAAAAATACAGTAAATTAAAAAAAAAGAAGGTCACATACATTGACCTCCATACATTCAGATGTTGTTACTCAAATGACTCGCACGTTAACGACTCTTCGGAATAGCTTCCTTTGTTAAAAGTAATTTCAAGTTATAATTGGCACCATTCCCATTCAAATGATACTTTCAAGTTGTGTGGACGGTTTCAAAGGTTTCACGCAGTATATAACCACTACACTTAGTATTCGGTCGGTTAATAAGTAGCTAATAAAATTTGCTTATAATATTAAGTAATAAGATTTCCTAGCAAAAAATATGGAGCAGCAGAATTTGGAAGCTACTATCAGGGTTTAACGCTTATAAAAAAAAATATTTCACATTTATTGAAGCCATCGTGGCGCAGGGGCACAAGGGTGTGTCTGTAACGCGACGGTTCTTAGTTCTATGGAATCCCCCACTCGATGGAATAAATTATTATTTTTTAATATTTTCAAGGCTAAAAGCTCGGCGTTCAGTTCCGCCCGAGAGTAGTAAAGCTCCGAGAGGAGTAAAGTGTCCGTTTCTGGGCTGTGTTCATCCCACATTCATTTAATTAAAATTAAATCGCTTATTCAACTATGTAATCAAAATAGGTGGAGCGTTTATTTGTTTGAACGCCTTAATATCAGAAACTCTTAGTTCATTTATTTGCCCATTAACAGGGAATAGCTAGCATATATGTAGGCAATATTGTAACCATTTTTCCATAGATTAAAAGTAATATAATGATTATATATGAAAATAGTAGAATAATTATTATATATAAAAGGCCTATAGTGCCTAAAGGACTTAACCAAGTTAGTTCGAGTCGGCATCCAGTCCTCTGGATGACACCTGTCAGATGCAAGTGACGCAGTCGAGGCTATAACTGACGGGAATATAACAGAGCGAATACGGTACCATTCGATTTAGAATCCGACTCTGTGCCAATGCGCCACTACGGTTTAGTTGTGAATGTTTGTATTTTTTGTCAGTATTAAGGGTTTTCACAATTTAATGTTAACCTATTTCTTGCATATTTTTGGTAAATTAATAAAAAATGGTGCTAGATCACTATGTATTCTTGTAGATATTTTCTATTATAATGACCTTAAAAAAGAAATTAATTATATTTCAATGTAAAATGAAACGTTAAATTCTATAATATATACTTGCTAAATAAAATGCAAAGCGTACTTTAAAATCACAAATAAACAATAACATAACATTTCACATCAATCGCAATTATATTAAAACCATTATTATATACATATAGAGATCGTTATTCAATAGTTTTTTATTAAAAGCGA
The DNA here is from genome assembly GCA_018249775.1 of Heliconius hecalesia formosus. Taxonomy (NCBI): domain Eukaryota; kingdom Metazoa; phylum Arthropoda; class Insecta; order Lepidoptera; family Nymphalidae; genus Heliconius; species Heliconius hecalesia. The sequence continues at coordinate 7,237 of DWMY01003091.1, forward strand.
GGATCGAATTGTCTCGAAACTACTACTTTCTCCTTGCCTATCCTTCTATGTAGACAAGGGTACAACGCCGGAGGCATGGTCTAGAAGTGTGGTTATTTTGTTCTTCAAAAAAGGTGATAAAACGCGCCTCAAGAACTACAGACCGATAGCACTTCTGAGCCATGTCTACAAGCTGTTCTCAAGAGTCATATCAAATAGGCTTGCTCGAAGATTGGACGATTTCCAACCTACTGAACAGGCCGGGTTTCGAAAAGGCTACAGTACCGTAGACCACATCCACACACTACGATAGATTGTACAGAAGACCGAGGAATATAATCGCCCTCTGTGTCTCGCGTTTGTGGACTACGAAAAAGCCTTTGACTCTATCGAAACCTGGGCTTTTCTCGATTCTCTGCAGCGACGTCAAGTCAATTGGCGGTATATCGAGGTGTTGAAATGTTTATATAAAGCCGCTTCGATGACTGTACAAAGTCAGGATGTCCATACAAGACGAATCCCTCTGAAGCGTGGAGTAAGACAGGGAGATGCAATATCTCCAAAACTGTTTACTAACGCTTTAGAAGATGTCTTCAAAACTCTGGACTGGAGTGGACAGGGTATCAATGTCAACGGCGAATACATCGCACACCTTCGACTTGCTGACGACATAATTATAATGGCCGAGTCGCTGCAAGGGTTATCAGAAATGCTGCAAAGCCTAAGTGCTTCTTCCAGACGGGTGGGTCTAGGAATGAACTTGGATAAGACTAAAGTCATGTTCAATTCATTCGTAGACCCAAGGTCAGTTATCGTCGAAAATGTTAGCATCGAAGTTGTTCAGCAATATATCTACCTAGGACAGACTATACAACTAGGTAGAAACAACTTGGACAAAGAAGCTGACAGAGGAATATAATTAGGCTGGGCAGCATACGGAAAGTTTCGTCAAATCTTCGATTCGCCACTACCTCAATGCCTGAAATCTCGGGCATTCGACCAGTGCGTTCTTCCGGTCATGACGTACGGGGCTGACACATCTCGACTCGGCTGACACATCTCGAATCGACTCTAACAAAAGGCCTCGTCCACAAATTTGAAGTCGCGCAGCGAGCCATGGAGCGGGCTATGCTCGGTGTATCTCTAAGGGATAGAATCCGAAATGAGTAAATCCGGAGGAGAACCAGAGTTACCGACATAGCTCAAAGAATTGGTAGGCTGAAGTGGTAATGGGCAGGGCATATCTGTCGTAGAGTCGACGGCCGTTGGGACAGACGGGTTTTAGAGTGGAGACCCCGTACAAAAGTCCGGTGGGACGACCCCCTTCTAGATGGACCGACGACATAAAGAGGGTGGCAGGAAGCGGACGGATCCGAAGAGCTGAGGACCGAGTGTGGTGGCGAGAATTGGGAAAGGCCTATGTCCAACAGTGGATGATTGACGGCTGTCGATGATGATGATGATCCTTCTATGCGAAAAAAATAAGAAAACAGTCATTATTATTATTAATTTATAGGTGTTATTCCACACTTACGTCAAAAAATTGGACCTAGCCGGATTTGAACCCGCGTTTCTTGGAAACCTGCGCTCTGACCACTAAGCTACATATACGTTCTCATCAAGCAACGTCGAAATTCTTATACGTTTGTTATATCAACATACATCGTAAACACCAATACAAACATACATACAAACATATACAAAAAAAATATAATTTCCTTAACGAAATTCGCTTAACATCGAGCTTTTATTTTAATGAGCGCCGTTAAATATATCGTTCCTACTTCTACTGATTGATGGAAGCACATCTCATTATTCGGTAATGGCCTTATAATTGATTTTCGTTGCATCATTTCGAACGAATTAATTCGTTCGTTAAAATTATGACGTCTCTGACGTATATACATATCTTCTTTGCTTATTATTTAAGTATTATTTTAAAATATTGCTGCAGGGGCACAAGCGTGAGGCTGTAAACGCGATTGGTTGTGGGTTCGAACTTCGACTCCCACGCGTTGCGATTTGCCATACTACACGCAATATGTTCAGAATTCATCCGAAAGTGGTGGACAGAAATGTCGGAAGCCATTCTGACATTTCTGTCAGACTCGGACTGCCTTAACCCTAGGTTTCCAGCTTCTCTCTCCTACTCTGCTACGTGAGAAATACAGCGTGTAGCTATTTTTTTTTAAATGTAGGTCATCGTATGCATTGGGACAACGTCAGATTGTAGATAATGAGAAATGGTTGTATTTAATTATCTTCGTTGCTGCGTAAGGTTCGCCTGACGTTAAGTGATCAACACCAACATCAGAGGAGCTACAGGTTCGAAGCTGGACTAAAAGGTGGAACGCGCTTTTTGAGTACCCAAGTTGTATCGACTTGGAAACACTGACGGAAGTAGAATATTCCACAGTCGCGTGGCGATCCACGAACCTTTTCATCGATTCGATTCACGAATCTCTTTTAAATCTGATACGCGCAGAAGAAACATAATTTATATTGGAAACTAAAAATTGAGAAACTACTAATTAATTTATTTGATTCATATAAATTTAGTATTTAAATCACCACTATTTGCGTCTAATATTAATAAACGTAAATAAAAAAAATGTCAATAAAACTAAAAATATGAAGGGCTGTAACCTATTAAAGTATTCGACCCTCTATATCTTCATTATAGTTTCATAGATAGGCTTATAATTGCGTGTCGTTGTGTAATTGCTCAACAACGTATGTTTAGTACTGGGAAAAAAACATCTGTTTTGAAATTTATTTATAGTTAAATCACATTTACTGTCTGTAAGAGATTGCTATCAGCAATAAGAGTGCCTTTTTATTTTAAGATTGTCGGAATTATTTTAAAATTGTTCTTTATTTGTTCTATCAGTAACAGCTTTGTGTGCAATAAAGTTTTTCTTGTGTGCAATAAAGCGTGGAATTATAACAAATATAACGTAAATAGATATATTTACGTTATATTTGTTATAATACGCTTTATTGCATACGCTTTATATAAACGCTGTATCCCGTATATAGCAAGGTAGCCAGAGGGAACCAAGTTCTAAAACACTCCGTTCCCTACTCTCCGCCCAGAAGGTCAGAAGCAATATGGCTAGTAGGCCATTCTATATCATTAAAAATACTTATTAATATCAGTATCATAAATATAGCAAGTTTATTATATTTAGTTTTTTATTATTATTATATTCTGTTTTAATATTTCGATTTCATAGAATATTCTACATCTATATTTGTATTACATAAAAAAGTTAAGAACGACGTAGCACAAGAGTACACGTGTGCCTTAAACGCGACAGTTGTGGGTAAAAATCCCATTAAAATATTAAAGAAAAAAATTATATTTTAATTTCATCACCCGGGTAACAAGCTAAAATCACGGCGTTAGTTTACGGCACTCAACATGCAATGCCTCGAGAATTTCAAGCAAAGTGATTAACGAAAATGTCTTAGCACCAGGTTATCAGGTTCAAATA
>DWMY01003092.1:0-10711 GCA_018249775.1 Heliconius hecalesia formosus
AAATCTTTATATTTACTTGATATTTCTTTCAAGATCAAATCGTTCTTTATCTCTGTGTTGAATTAATTACGACTTAAACTTAACTGCTATGATTTATGAAGGTAATATCCACTAACAATTCAATTTCTTGTACTTTATTATATAAAATATTGTATAATAGTGCTTCAAAAATATATTTTTTTATACAACCAAGACGTTTCGAATGTCATTCTTTAGCCAAAAATCTTACTAGCGCGATTGCTGAATAATATTAGCAGGCAAACTAATGCCTTGAGTTCATTCAAATGACGATAACTTTTTTTTTAATGAACCGATTTTGATGAAACAAACTTTAGTAGTTAAAACAAGTTAAGTTAAGTTAAGTAGTTAAGTTGAGTTAAAACAAAGCAATTGGTGAAACTTTCAAGTAAATCGGTTCAGTACTTTCAGAGAAAAATGTGGATATCGTATCATAGATATCGACAGACAGACAGACAGACAGACAGACTGAAAGGAAATTAAAAAAAAACTTTTTGCTTTATATTATTCTTTTTAAGTGTGCCTCATCCATTTCAGTCAAAATTACTAAATGTACAGACAAAATATGTTTACTGTCTTATTATATATAGAGATAAATTAAATTTTCGTAGGTTCAATTTCCACTTGGGAGAATTTACTATTTTCATTTCTATTCCGGTACGACAAAGTGCGGCGTTAAGATCCTCCGCTTAACACCCAAATTCTCGAATTATTGTGGAAAGGAAGAATGGAGTACCTTGACAATATATTTTTTCGCGTTACCTGCTATGTACCTACAGGATACGATGTAGAGCTGAAAAACGTATATTTTTTCATTTCGCTGAGAAGGGAAAAAAATCTTATTTTTGGGGTTGTATATCCAAAAGGTTATTAACGGAACCCTATTAATAAGGATCCACTGTCCATCCGTCTGCTTGTCTTTTTGTCTGTCTGAAGGTGAGATTTCTTGTCGTTTTTATAGATATCTGAAACTTTCTTGCGCTATTCCGACTCATAAAGGGACGAAACTTGAATAATTTTGTTAGCTTCATTTTTGAAAAAAGATTATTGTATCAAGTTCTATTATACCAAATATAAGTAAAAACAAGCGTAATTAACTAGAATTTAATAATTTGTGTAACTCTAAAGACGGTAAAAAAAATATCTAAAAGTACGAATGAAGATTGTGGACTCGACTCTTAGATAAATTAATAGTTATTTATAAAAATAAGTATATAAGGTAAAATAAAACACACCATATTATAAAACAAAGTTTAATGAATACTGTTTACAATTAGCCTACTAAGTACTGTCACGAACTCTGCGCCGCCTCTAATGCTGCCTTCTGTTCTGCACTACAATATTCTGAAATATATGAAATAAAATATTAAATACAAATGAAATATTATAGTATTAAAAACATTTAATTAATTGAGGCCGGTCGTGGCGCAGTGGCACAGGGTGTGACCGTAAAAACCGACTGGTTGTGGGTTCGATCCCCACTCGAGGAGATGGAATATTTACTTAAATTTATATTTCCATTTCTTCACTCTGGTGTCGAGGCAAAGCGTGGCGTTGAGTTCTGCCACTTAAGACGCAGTGCCTCCGTAATTCGGCAGAAAGTGGGGAACGGAGTGTCTTAACACTAGGTTCCCTCTGCCTACCCTGCCGTGTACGGGATACAGCGTGAAGCTAATCTATTTTTTTTTTTATTTAAAAACATTTAAACTTTAAATTTCGACTTGTTTTACTAATATTATAAATGTGAAAATTTTGTAAGGATGATTAATTAATCCACTTTCATGCACAGACACACATCAACACATCCGCAAAACGGAATTATATTAAATTTTACAATAATATTCGGGCCGTCGTGGCGCAGGGGCACAATGGCGTGACTGTAATGCCACGGTCGTCGATTCCCACCCGGAAAATTTCACCTGGGGGGAAATGAATTATTATTTTTTAATATTTTGCAATACTGGGGGTATTGCAATCCAACGGAAAATTGGGAACGGAGTGTTTTAACACTAGGCTCCCTACCCTGTCATATGCAGGATACAACGTGAAACTGATTTTTACAGTAATGTAATAAAAAATATAACATTTTTAATGTATATTTTATAGTATAAATTGATCTAACCTAAAGCCGTAGCTTTGTGCTTTTCACGCATAGCAGGGTAGCCAAACGTTCCCCACGTTTTGCTTACCTTCCAAAACATTGCACATAGAGGGATCGAACTCAAAGACACTCTAACAATAAATTAAACAAAACACAAAACTCACGAATATGACTACTCTCCCATCCAACAAACTCGCCGGTCCGCTGGTTCTCCGCCTTCAGCCAGTCGTGCAGCGGCCTGAAGTACTCGAGCAGGCCGTCCGCCGACATCGCGCGCTGCCCCGTCAGGGCCTCCATCGCGTCCGCCCAGGGGCGGGATGAGCCCATTTTCAACATGTTACTGAAAAAAAATATATAAATATTTTCAGTGTTTCTTTATTTCCCTAAACTATAGCCTTCATATATATGTAGACTATCCAACATCTACAATAAGGCACTGGGCTGGGTCTATAAAATTAGCACCAGTGTCAATTGTCAATGTCAATTGTCCCATTGACAGCAACCAGCATCATAAGCCCCTAATAGATAAACATACCCATTTATTACACAACAAACAACACAATACATAACTTTATCAATTACATAATAAGTTCTTTGATTTTCACGATTATTACACATTTTAAATGAAACTATTTTAAACGGATTAATCGCGTATATTTAGTATTTTTATACATTTTTGGAAACCCGACGTTTCGAACACTTTGCAGTAGTCCGTGGTCACGGGTCACGGTAGGTAGTCTACCCTTGATAAATTTTAAATGAAACTATCATTTAAAATTTATCAATTACAACCAATAGTTCCTGAGTAAATAAGCAAGTTCAAAACAAAAAATAATAAACATAAAACACTCACCCAAGAGCATTACCGGCGATCGCACTCTGATATATATCACAGTCAACAAGTTTCTTGGACTGGTCGTTGGGCGCGTACTCGCCGGCCAGAGCGCAGAGAGCGCGGTGGAATTGGAACTGGACGATGAATGATACATAGTATCTGGAAAATTATTAATATAATATTAATATTGTGTTTATTTAGGTTTTCTTGCTTGAATAAGCTGCTGAGAGTCCCAATTTTATAAAGGGGATATAATAATAATTGGTTCTACAGTCGAGATATGTATAAGCAAAGACAAAGAAAAAAAAATTGTACAGAAAGTAATCACAGCGTATGTAAGTGTTCTCTGTTGATCAAAACCTGATAAAAAGTAATACTATAATATCACAATTCAATGTAAAAATAACACAAACTAATCTTCTTAACAATCAGTAATCTCGATTCACAGCCATTTCTATAATAAAGTTAAATGTCAAAATCTAATGCTAAATACGGAGTGTATTAATACTAGGTTCCCTGTGCCTACGCTGATGTATGCGGGATATAGCGTGAATCTGGTTTAATTTAATTTTAATTTAGTGATATACCACTCACCTAGCATATTCCACATCAGCAGCCACATGATACTTGGCTGCAGCATCAAAATCTCTCTCATCTCTTGGCGCCGGTGGTTCAACACCTTGTAGACGTTCTCTTAGACGCCAGAAATGGCAGTTCATGTCGTCTGTATGTATGCTACCACGGAATACACCGTAACGGAACAAGTCGAGCGTATAAGCGAACGGTAGAAACACGATTTTGTCTATACCCTGTAATTAGAAAATAATTGTTTTATTAATAAAGTGCCCAAGATTGTAAATTTTTTTGATGTTAGAAATGTATTTATTTGATGTAAAAAAAATTGGCCTGGAGACGGTTTTTTTTCTATTTTCACATATTTACCACTTTTTGCAGAGAGATAGTAGAGCTAGTGTTAAACACTATGTTCTTTAACTTTTTATCTAAACAATATTAGTATCTAATACTCCTGTAGTATTTATATTGTTCTATATATGAGTCGGTAGAATTAACACAATTTCACGCATTTTTCTTCTTAAATAATAAAGTGTTAAGTTTAAGGTAACTAAGTAAGGAGACTCCACCAAAGTCCATGCCTAAATACAGCCAAGATAAAATAACACAAGAATCAAATAAGACAAACCATTTTATAAAGCTGATTTAATTCGGTCTGCTCGTCTTCTGCGTCTCCACTGATGAGACCAACTCTGCGCAAGTGCTTCGGTGACGATACTGACAAAGCGATCGTGTCCCCTACTGCCTCATGGAAACCTGGATGGCAATTATGGAAAAAGGTTAATTAAAATGAAATGCACACAAATTTAAAAAGTTTATACATTTATGTTAGGGCCTATACATAAGAGCACAGTAAATTTTTTCGCATAATTGTTATAAGAAGACTCAAAACAAGTAATTATTCGTAATTTTTCAAATGAGATATTGGATTACGATTATGCTGATAATCAGTATTTATTTTTAAAAAGGTTTAAAAAATATTTAAAAATTGTGTTCTCTCTCTCTAATTATCTTTGGGTTGCGGAAATTTGTAAAAATCTCCCTACAGAGATGCTAACAACATAAATAAGTTGTAACAAGCGTATAAAAATTTCGACGTAGCTTGATGAGAACGTATGGCTTAGTGGTCAGAGCGCCTGGTCGGTTTCCAGAAGGCGCGGGTTCGAGTCCCGCTACGTTCAAATTTTTATAAGTTTTCTAAATAAGTATTTTTCTTTCATAAGTGTGAAATAACACTTTAAAAATGTTTAAAAAATCATACAACATGGTCAACTATTTGAATATCAATTTCAACTATTTATATATATAGGATTGTTAATTGTTAATTAGTGAATACTACTAAATATATTGGAAATCATAGATTTTGAATCTCACCCAGGATAAAAGTGACCAATTTTTATTCTTATCTAACTTTATATATCTGTTCATAGTATGAATCTATTTAATGTTATTAACGTCATATAAAAAGTTTTATATCTTATTATAATGTTTAGTTACAATGTCTACATTTACGAAAAGCCTAAACATTATGAATACTTTCACAAACATAACAACAAACATTTATCCCAACCGTTCATTAACAAAAATCACCTGGATTCGCTCCACCGCGAAAAACAATAGGTAAATTCCTATACTGCAAATAATATTGGACGTGTCCCATCTCATGATGAACTACCCTCAGTCTTTCCATATCCACTGTAGTACACATTTTGATCCTGTTGGAATAACATAACAGGGAATAAGTCCCGGGATCAATATTACCTCACCTGGATTGGCTCCATCACGAAACACGACAGGCTGGTGTTTATATTGTAAGAAGTACTGTATATGACCCATTTCGTGGTGCGTCGTTTGGAAATACTCGTAATCTATTGTTGTGCATTGCTTGATCCTTTAAATGCCAGACATGGAAATGAGAATTTGGAAAATAAGCGTTTTAAGCAATTTCTGAAGATATTTAAGTAGTTGTAAACGATGCAACACAAACAATCTATGAATCCTACTGAACAAAAAAGTAATTGGTCCGTTGTGTTTGTTTATTCTTTATAAAAAACAAAACAAAATGAAATATTATTGTATACGATTCATAAAAAGCAACTAAAACAAGATTATATTTTAAACTACATTTTTATTCAATAAAAAAAGCCAATAAACAGCATAAATAAAAATATTAGGCCGCAACTATCAAATCGTAAAGATACTCTTAAAAACACTTCGTTAATTGAAATTCTTCCTTAGAATCTTTCAGGCAGAATAAAAGAGTTCTAGAACTCCTACTACAATATTAACATCTACACTCACCTGAAATCCTCTCCATCATAGAAGTCCCAAGCGGACGCGTGACACACAATTTCCCTATCGCTAGGCTTTTCTATAATAGAATTTTGCCAAAACTTTTCTGGCATTGCTGTTAAATTGAGAGATCTAAAGAATTCATCGGACATTTGGAACATTTTTAATGCTGTATAATTTTGTTCTTTCATAGCTTTGGTTATGTCTATTTCTTTCTTGTCGGGGTAGGGGCGGGTGAATGATTCTATGTTGTTCCACGTTTGAGCCCACATGTTACCTGAAGTTTTTTAAATAAATAATATAGGAAATCATATAGAATTTTCTTATTAAAATTTTGTATGTAGATTTAAATTGACGGATTTCGGATAAAAAAACTTTTTGTAAATTTTACAAGTTTAATTTAACCATCTTTGCAGTAGCAGGTGATCTTTTAACCCTAAACCTTTGATCTAACTCAGCTATATGTCATTACATTCTAATACAGCAAAATTACTTTAAAATTGTTACAATTGTTATCACGTTTATTATTAGCACCTTATCTAACTTTTATTATTAATTAAGATAGATCTAAATCTTTATATAATATTAAATTTAAAAAAACCCATAAACTAAAAAACTAAATTACCCAATAAATGTGCAGGAATAGGTCCTCTGGCAGACACAACATGTTCACCATACTTGTCCCTCAATCGTTTTCTAACGTAAGCGTGTAGTTGTTGGTACAAGGGCTTCACGTCCTCCCATAATTTTGCCAATTGTTCTTCAAAATCTGGCACTTCATATTCAGATTGCCACCATTCCGCTACGTCTTTGAAACCTGTTTTTTTTAAATAATGTTAAGAATATAATAGTGTTTTTTTATTTTTTCTTTTCAGTTCATGCTTAGCACATACTTTGAATATATATATTTTTTAGCTTCACACTGTATCCCGCTTATAACAGATTAGGTAGAGATAACCTGCGGACCTAGAGTTAAGATACCGACGTTCCCTACTTCCCGCCGTATTCTGGAGGCATGCGTGTTGAATGACGAAACTCTGCGCCGCGCTTTTGTATATAAGTAATTTCTATTTCTATATCATTGTCACTTAGCACACAAACAGACTGATCGATTTTTTAAATGTAAACTGTTTATCGATTTTTCCCGACTGCTAAAGAAGGGTTATGTTTTTCGCGCGTATCTTGTATTTATGTAATATATATCTCCAGAATCGCTGAACGGACTTACCTGTTTGAGGTATCATTAGATTCCTAATAGCAGCTCAAGTGTTCTTAGATAGGTGACGTTAAAAAAAAACAATCATTAGTGAAAAAAAAACTTTTTCATTTCGAATACTACAATATGGGTATCAAATTCAAGAGCTCAATACGAGGATTTCAAAAAGGTATGTCATGACTATCATTACCATAATGAATCCTAGCAAAAAAGTGAAAAATAAAAAAAATATTTGTAAAAACAAAAACCCCGACTGCAGAATACTAAAAAGAAAATAAACAAGCCTAGCCTACCTATAAGTAACTCTTCAATCAATAAAATCTTTACCAGGAACCCCGCATAATTTAAAGAGGTCCCGACTGTTAATCCTAATAAACTATTGGGCTTGTTTATTTTTTTTTTAGTTTTCTGCAGTCGGAGTTTTTGTTTTTACAAATATTTTTTTTAAATATAAACATACAAGTGAACGTATCACGACGGTGTCTCTCAAAAGCAATATCCAAAACCTTTCTTATCGAATACCTATCAATATGATTCATACGTTGGACACTTTCTCTTACATTACCTTGTTTATATCGAAGTGTTGTTGAAATATATTACAAACATTGTTGTTCTTAGGATTTTTTTTAGTATTGTATACATAGAGTTTTAATAACTCTAAAAATTTAAATACTTTGTTTGTGAGACCATTTTCTAAGAAATACTTCTTTAGACACATATATATGTTCGTGACATCATTCTTTTTCCTAAATATAACTTACAAATAGCGTTAGCCATAAATTAGGACTTCAGTCAAATTTTAATGAAAAAATTATCACCGTATAATTCAATCTTCACTGTACAAGATGGTTACGGGTTGTAATTCAAATTGGTGGAAAGTTTATATTTACATTGTTTATACCAAACATAGCTCCCCACAGTCTGGAGGAATATAACGTGGCGTTGAGGTCCACCAAACGCGGTATCAATAAAATTGGTGAAAAGTAGAGTACAAAGTGATATATCATAACTTTTTCTGTGCCTACACTGTATTATACAAAACTAAAAAAATCTATAGAAACGTTACAAAGCTAAAGATTCCGATTGCTTAAATGCGGTAATTTCAGGAACTAATAATTTTAATTGAAAAATTCTTATTATTGCATTCCATTGGATCTCCTTTATGGAGATAGACTACAGAGTATTTTACATCAGGTTAATCGTTTCGATATACAAAAATAGACTTGCGGTCAGAGTTAGTTACTTATATTTGACCATGAACGCGAATTGTAAAAGCAAGTTATTTCTACATATTTATTATATATATTCGAGGCCAGTCGTGGCGCAGAGGCATAAAGTGCGACTGTAAAACCGACTGGTTGTGGGTTCGATCCCCACTCGAGGAGATGAAATATTTATATTTCCATTTATTAGCTCTGGTGTCGAGGCAAAGCGCGGCGTTGAGTTCTGCCACTCAACATGCAAGGCCTCAATAATTCGGCAGAAAGTGGGGAACGGAGTGTCTAACACTAGGTTCCCTCTGCCTACCCTGGTGTGTGCGGAATACAGCGTGAAGGTGATTTATTTTATGTTTATTATATATATTATTAATAATTTCTTACCATTAAGCTTAGCTGCCTCGTTATCCAACTCTACGTACTTAGTGAAGTTCTCTCGCGCTTTGGCACCGGCCGCCTTGTGCCACTCCAACCAAGTATGTTTTAGCTCTTCTGGATCCTGGCTTTTGGCGAAAATTTCTGTGATATCTGAAATTATAATTGTTTATTTTTATTAAAATTTTACTTTTTTCCAACTAACTTAGTTAATGTTGTTAAAATTTTAAAATGTTACATATTACATTTTACAAAATTTGCTCTATAAGATATTTAAAAAAACTTAAGTTAATAAATAAGTGGCGCAGGTGCACTCTAAGCGCGACGGTCGTAGGTTTATTCCTATTAGGGAAAATGCAATATTTTATATTTTCATTTCCTCGCTGTGATGACGATGCAAAACGTGGCGTTGAGAGAAGTAGAATTCAGCGTAAAGGGGAAATGGAAGTGTCTTAGTGTAGAATGGAGTGACTTAACATTAGGTTCTCAGGGTTCCCTCTGCCTACCATGTTACAAAATAGAACAATCATACATAAATAAATTACCTGGTTCCAACGCCAAATCACATTTGGTAGCGTTCTTATAATCACAAATTTTCGAAGTGGCATAGTTGGATTCCATTCCAGAAACACATTGCATTAACATTTTATATTTGTCATCGGGTAAAGCGGAAACTCCTAGTTGACTGTACTTTTTAAACATTCGCCGTAAAGAAAAATCTTGGAAATCTTCCCATTTGTACATTTTCGTTTCTTCCCACGCTTGTTTCTCTTGCTTTGATAATTCTAGCTGGACTTGTATCTGGAAAGAGTTAGCACAGAGACTTAATTTACTAAATAATGATTGAATTAGTTTAACTGATCAAATTCGAAATAAAGAGAAACACAAATGGTATATAAGGAAAGAGGTTGAGAAGGAGGAACGAGAAATAAAAGAATGGTAAAAAAGAATAAAAATATATATAATAAAATATAAATATATAATAATATATAAGTTGTGAGTGTTAAAAGGGGCAGGGGGAGACCTCGGTTGCCTTTAAAGAACCACAGTATCGATAATACTCGAGGAAGAAAAAATATTAATACTTTTTAGAGAACAAATATAAATTTGAACGCAATGGGATTTGAACCCCCTCTTCTTGGAAACCGTCCAAGCGCTCTGACCAACTAAGCCATACGTTCTCATCGGGCTACGTCGAACTGCTTGTTACAACTTATTTGTTTTGCTAGTTTCGACGTACATTTTGAAAATGTAAAAAAAATATAAAACATTCATTACTTTATACAATTTATATGCATATTATAACTTTTATGAACTCCTTTAATAAGCAATTAAAGAGAGTTTCTTTTATCATAACAATCATAAACTGGGCAAATTAGATAAAATATTAATTGCAGTTATCAATTCAAGTAGGTATTTTTAAGTAGGTACTTGTTTGGCTACTACATGAGTAGCAATATTTTATGTTTATGCTTCACACGTTTTTTTTGTAGCTTCACGCTTTCCCGCTGTTTCCCGCACACAAGGGGATAGACAGAGGCAATATCCGAATAGTGTTAAGTCCCTTTTGTACCCCACTTTCTGACAAATTCGAGTTTCGAGGCAAGCGTATTGAGTGTCGGTACTGAACTCAATGCCGCGGTTTGCCTTGATTTCTTTCTCCCGAGAGGAATTCAAACTCATGACCGTCATATTTACAGTTGCCCATTTAAGACATCCAGTTCTCCGCTTTCTTTTCATTATTTGAAGGAACTGCGTGGTAAGTGGTAAAACTCAATAATATTAACAAATTGAGTAAATGAAAATAATAATTTTAAATACAATAATGGGTTCCCCAATTGAGAATCGAACCCATCACTCTTCTATTGCTGTTTTTAAAAGACTATAATTTAAACAAAAAAGGAAATAAATGGATAATTCTGATAATGACATTAATAAATACCCTATTAGATACTTTCTTAAATTGCCTACATTATAACAATAACATTCTAGCAATTGTAGTCGCTGTGAAAATAAATAATAATTCAATATGATTGCCATATATAAGGGCTATATAGTAGGACTATAAAATTTAAATACTATAA
>DWMY01003093.1:0-10709 GCA_018249775.1 Heliconius hecalesia formosus
GGCATTGCGTGTTGAGTGGCAGAACTCAACGCCGCGCTTAACCTCGACACCAGAGCGAAGAAATGGAAATATAAATTTAAGTAAATATTTCATCTCCTCGAGTGGGGATCGAACCCACAACCAATCGATTTTACAGTCACACTTTGTGCCCCTGCACCACGACTGGCCTCTCAACAATATATTTAATTTATTAATAAAAAGTATTTTCCATAAATTTAATTTAAAGTTATTGCGGCAAAATCGTACGAGGCAACTACAGTGTATTCTATTCTGACACCATGTGTCATTCATAAAAAATAAATTTCATTTAAAAAAAATTGTTTAACTTGCAAACATTCGCAGCGGGACCTTAGAAAAAAAAAACTTTTTTTTACTTCCAGCCTGTACATACATAGGCATATTCTAACATATTTCTTCTGCTATTCCTTTTAACTTGTTTGCGGATTACCTATGGGAAAGATATGCGCAGAGGTTGCACAATTATGGCGAAATATAAATATATGGTTACCCACTTAAATCTTGATTAAACTTTAATATATTAAATATGTTTTATAATGTTTAATAAATAATTCAAATATTAGTTGCAAAACTTTCGAGATACTGGCACTGTTGTTAGTTGGCGAAATCTGATCACATCTCATGTAACGTATACATAAATTGCATTGGATTAACTATAGGACACAAATTGACACCGACATGCCGTTTCGCAGTAATGTATATATATATGTATACATATATAGAACAGACGAGGGTTCGTCACTAATGGAGTTATACTTTGAACCAGTCAGGCTTTTTTGCCGTAAAAGCATATTTAACGCTCAAATATTTTTTTTGTCAAACCAAAAAAAATTTTTTTGATCATGATATATTTTAATATATTATTTAAATTATTTTTAATTTGGTACCTATTTCTTTTATATCGGCCCAGTAGCTGTTTGCATTATGTTTTAAAAAATATTCATTATTACTACACGAAGTGCAACAAAAATAAAATAAACCTGAGTCAATTTGAAAATTTTATTTATAATACTGTATTTTACAGAAAGTTACTACAGTAATATCTTACATGTTTAAAAAACCGGAAAAGGACCAATACGCTAAAGTAAAAGGAACAGAATACTTTAAAAAATACGTTCACAAATGCTTAGTATCATTGTCGAAATATCAGAGCATGACGTCAAGCTATAAAAAAAATCTAATGATAATAGTCGACAACCAATCCAAGCAGTGATACAAAGTAATTTCAAAAATTAAACTCATAAAAATCCAATTAGTACCACCAAAAGATGGCAATATCTCTACATGATAAGTATATAACTTCTGGTACGCTCTGGCTGGTGTATTGTTTAATTTTTATTAAACATAATAAGATGTGAAAAATATGCCTTTTAATTTAAAGAAAATATGTTCTTATCACTTTTACACTTATTACTTAATCTTCAGTAAGTAACGTATACTACGTTACTTAGATATTCCACTTTTCCATGAGCGTGCGTGAAAATATTTTTCAGAGTGAGCCTGTCCTCCTGTGGCTCATTATTGTTTAATGAAATTAAATAATGTGACACGAATTTTAAATGTTGTATTGTAAGCAAATTCCAAAAAAAGAAGGTAGTTGTAGGTGAAAAAGACTATAAAATCAATGAAATTATGTCAATCGGGGCACGCAGTACAGTGTTGTGTTGTGGTTCTTGCCCTGTCCCACTCGACCTGGACCCAGGAGAAGTATAATTAGATTTAAGTTTCTACTTTCGCGCAATTTTTATTTTACACCCCCTCAGGGAACTCCACTAACTGATATGGACGCGTTTATTCTTGCTGCCCGCTGGTAAGGCCCCTGAGGCCTCTGCGATACATCGACGGCCCTTCAGGCCCCCGCGACCGCCACACCACGCGTCCGATTGCATCCGCTCGTCATTGTCCAAGACCAGCAGACCTGGGACAAGGCGTCTGCTTGAATGATCACGCAGAAGATGAACTTCAAACATATAGTAGATACATATCAAACATAGACCATATGTGATTAAATTTATTTTTTAAAAACTTTAACCACTTTTCACTAATAGTATGCATACAGTTGTATGTTTATTTGTAGATCTAATTATTATTGAAATTTAAAATAAGAAAATTACTTTAAGAAAATCCTTTTTCCTAGTGGATCAGCGTATTCGAAGTCAAGTCATGGACACACGAGTATTTAGGGGTTCTGATCTGGGAACAGACCACTATCTAATCGTTGCTAGAATAAAAGGTCTGTTCGCAGGTTGGCACAGCTACACGAGGTGTCCAAACTTGGAGTCGAATTACCGCATAAGAAACTGGAAGCTTTAATACCCACCGACTAGAAAGGAATATCAAGAAAGAGTTTCCAGAAAGCTAGACAGCAGTGAATCTGGAAATGGAAATATTGAAGTATGCTGGCAAAACCTTAGGGATTGTATGAAGAAAGCAGAGATAGGAGTATGTGGTAAAGGGAAAAGAGGCTTTAGCAAAAAGCGTGACGAATGGTGGGATGATGAAGTGCAAGATGCTGTAGAAAGAAAGAAGAAGACATGGCAGGATTATAAAGCCTCTGGTAAGGATAAAAGTATGAGAGAGATAAAAAAGAAAGAGTATAAGCTGCAAAAGCACCAGATGAAAGTACTGATAAAGAAGAAGCGTGAAAAGGCAGAGAATGAAAGAGATGAAAGATTAACGAACAACTTCAGGGAAAACACGAAGCTTTTTTGTCGAGAAGTTAGTGTTTCTCGAGGTTGCTCGCAGCGATGCGCGGAATTTTACATGGAGATGTATGAATGTGATGACGCCTCAGGCTCAAATAACAGCGAAACGCTGAATCTTGATGTAGCTGATGGCGAAATCAGTATAAAAGAAGTTGAGAGTGCAATACGAAGTCGGAAATGTGGTAAGTCAGCGGAAGCAGACTGCCGAGATGATCAAATATGGTGGGCCACGCGTCTTGGACTGTTTCTGGTTTTTGTGCTATTTATGCTGGAAATCAATTAGTGAGGTGCGGTCATTGTACCTTTGTATAAAGGTAAAGGTTCACAGATAGTATATAATCAGTTTGATTAGCTTAGGTAGTAAAGTTTATGCTAAAGTTTTAGCGAAAATAATGCAAGAAAGATCTGAAAGGCTGTTGTGGGAGGCCCAAGGAGGCTTTAGACCTAAAAGAGGATGTATGGATTGACTGATTTTCATAGTTTTTTGTTGAAGGTCTTATACTTATATGTATATTTAGAATAAACGGCAATATAATATTAATATATAGAATTATTATCAATTTAACATTTTATTCCATATCTCAGGTAAGGCCCGGGTACACATAGAACAGTCCGACCATAGACTACAGAGAGATATAAAATAGACAAGCCTGTGTCATATCGAATTAACAAGTAGGAAAATTGCCTTGTAATATATTATTTTCTATATTTAAGACGTTCACATCGATGAAAAACGGAGGGCGGCAATCCTTTTTTGAAACGAAGCCAATAAGAAAAACAGTCTTTGTAATAACTAAAAAGTTTATTGCTTATATTAGATTAAAATTAAAAAAATAAAATTAAAAAAGGCTGTATCCCGCACACAGCAGAGTAGGCAAAAGGAACCTAGTGTTAAGACACTCCGTTCGTCACTTTCCGCCAAATTCTGGAGGCGGAACTCAATGCCGCGTTTTGCCTCGGGATCGAAGCGAAGAAATGAATAATAAATTCAAATAAATATTTCATCTCCTCGAGCGGAAGAATTGAACCCACAACCAGTCCCGTTTACTTACAGTCACGCACTTGTGCCCCTGCGCCACGACTGACCTCACTTATACTGGATGTACTAACATAGTGGCCTATTTTAAATATTATAAATCATGTTATTTCTTTCCCGTCAAGGATTCATTTATTTTATAACTACAGTAGCGGGCTTATGAATCCCCCAAAATAAATATTAAAGTTGTTTTGTTTATAATAAAAGATTTAAAGCGTTTGTGGATTGTACCTACCGATCGTGTCCGTATATAGCCTATGGAAGTTTTGAAACATCTTTACTCTGGTTTGTTCAATAAAACCAGCATTTAAGAAAGTGTTGAAAGATACAGACCAGATTTAATAGAACACTTTACGATGTAACACAAAATAGGAGTGTAAGAGATGTTCTACTCTTATACTGAACTCATAAACACATAAAAATATATGTAATTACAATAACACTTGTCATTTGTCACTCAGTAAAAGTTACAGCAATAAATAGAAGCAGCAAAAAAAATAACATTACAAATAATAATAATAAATGAATAATAAAATTTTAAATCACCTTAAAAGTAAACGAGTTTGCCTCAAATCGACATTAGATAATTTTGATTTATTTATTCTTAGAACTGCTTACTTAGGCATTTCATCCAAAAATAAAAATAAAAATACAAGTATGCACGCCCTTTACCTATTCTGCTATATGGGATATATATTGTGAAGCTGAACAAAAAAATATTGAGCAGTCATGTTTTGTATAAAAAATGTTTATAAAAGAATATATTTTAAAATAAAATAAATATAGTGCTCAAAATACCAGGTTCAGATTTATGAATCATGTATGTTAGATATTACTGAAGCTGTAGCAGGTTCATCTCTTTCACTGATTCAATAAATGATAGACGACACGATTGCGTAGTGCCTATAAGTTTGAAACGGTTTATATTTTAGCTTCGAACGTTGAATGTTCAGGGCCAAATCCGTAATAATAATTTGTTTATAGTAATCTCAACAAATAACATAAAATATACTGAAATGTGGCAGGAGATTTATTTAGCTAACCTCTTTATAGAAGTTATGAGCTTACTAGCGACTCACGCATGGCTTCGTCTGCTTAAACTTATTGTTATATTATAGACATATATATATGATATATAGGATGTATATGAGACAAAGTAATATATATTAAGCAAAGGCACAAAGTGTGACTGTAAAACCGACTGGTTGTGGGTTCGACCCCCACTCGAGGAGATAAAATATTTACTTACATTTAAATTTCATTTTTTCGCTCTGGTGTCGAGGCAAAGCGCGGCGTTGAGTTCCGCCACTCAACACGCAATGCCTCCAGAACTCGGTGGAAAGTAGGGAACGGAGTGCCTTAACTCCTAGGCTAAGTTCCCTCTGCCTACCCTGCTGTGTGCGGGATACAGCGTGAAGCTGATTTATTTATTTAATTTCAAGAGTACGTTAGTTATTTGTTTAAGCTGGTTTATATTGAAGCTAACCAATACCACACAAGGGGACTATTTGCTATTGATACACAGAACTATGTGATGCCGTGTGTCACAAAGTGTTCATATCGTAAACATCATGGGATACAAATTCAATATTACATTTTCCATATCCACATTTCCACTGAATTCCTACGAGTAAATATGTGAACTATTTAGGCATAGATATTTCATATTCAGGTTAATATCACATAGAATAGAATCCCAGGTTTAGACAAAATTATAAATTATTAAGGTGAAATTTAATAAATATATATTTTTAAATGAAACTATTTAACCGGATTAAACCGGCTTATATTTTTTGGAAACCACAAACACTTTCTTTACAGAAGTTTTAATCAAGTAAGTATTATAATTAAGTATTATAATTAAGTATTATATCAAACTACTCCCAACGATTTCCTGTTGTTCTGATGAATGGCATTCTTCAGCTGTCGAAGCTCATTTCCTAGGTGTTCAGCGCCGCAGAGGTGGCCTTAATATATACCCTTTTATTTCTCATGCTTAAATGTGATCTCTGACCGTTATAAACAGTAAGACAATTATATTTTATTAGTATAATATAAAAATAAAAAGGCTTAATAAAGTAAAAAGATAATAAAGTAAGCATACGCGTGTTATTGTAAACGCCACAGGTTGTGGGTTCGATTTCGACTCAAGAAAATGAAATATTTCATATTTCCAATTTTTTTCGCTCTCGTGTAAAGGCGAGAGAAAGTTCGTCGTTGAGCTCTGCCATTCAAAACGCGATGCCTCCATTGAGCCAAGCCAAGTATTCGGCGGAAAGTGAGGAGTGGAGTTTCTTTGTTTAGGCTCCCTCTACCTGCCTGCGTGCAGGATGTAACTTCGATACAGGCATGTTCTCGCTACTCGCTGCGTAAAGCTGAAAATAAAAAGGTTAATATACATTTACAACATATCGCTATAAATGTATGAATATGATGTAGGAATGTGTGACGCGTGTGTATGAATCAAATTATATTTTATCCGCTCATAGAACTAAGTGCCCTAATTAATTTGCTTTATTAAACAAAGCGGTATGAGTAAGAAGAAGTCCCTTTGTTAGGGGTCAAAGCAATGTTCACGCAAATTAAAACATTTCTGTTTATAATTTATATTTTTGTTTTTATCAGTATGTGGAAAATATATATCCATGTCACATTTTAGTCGGGCGTAAGCGTGCAATTTTAAACGGGACAGATTGTGGGTTCGATTTTCACTTGAGGAAATTAAATAAATACTATTTTTATTTGTAATAAGTCAAAGCGCGGCGTTGAGTTCCGCTACTCCATACACAACGCCTCTAGAATTCGGCGGAAAGTTGGGAATGAAAGTGTTCTAATTTGAACTGAGTGTCTTAACAGTAGGGTCCCAAGTTCCCTCTGTTCGGATACAACTTAAAGCAAAAAAAATCCCATTAAATTTTATTAATAAAGTATTAGTGTCACTTTATTTCTATCACTGTTTAGATATTAGAAATTAGATATGGTTAACCTTTTTGTTAACCAAATCCGATTTCTAACAATATATTTACTTTACTTTTATATATTAATTTTAAAGACTTTGTTACTACTATTAGATATATAAAAAAACATATCGTCTATAATATGTTTTTAAATTATTCGGAAAGAGATTGCTACGTAATTGCAATACGATATATTTATCACCCAATAACAATACTTCACACGAGTTTCCTTCCAATTTGTTACCTACAAGCAACTGCCGATTGACACAATTCCATTGCTTTTATATATATTTTTTTTCACCTACATGTAAAGCAAATTCGTGTAAAAGAGGTTAGAAGATAGGAGAGTTTGCTAACAGTTTGCATATTTTTTTCAGGCTTCCGATTCGAAGATTATAGCCACGTTTATGCTGATAGAGAACATAACCACCTTAGTAACGACGCCAGAATCGGGAGACGATCCGAAAACAACAGAAGATTGTCAATCAAAGTATACAAACTTCAATGAATCTGTCTTTTTGAAAGGTAAGATAACACAAACCACCTGGTGTTACTGCTATAATAAGAAAAAAGTTTTATTATTAGTGTTTTCTTTAGTGGTATTAGTAATTGATTTAATAACGTTCCATGTCCTTTTTGTATTTTTGCTAGCTTTCCGGAATTCGATATTATCATAAAAGTTTTTTTTTTTTAACAAGTTATTACAGATTTTTTTATAATGAACGTAACTGATTTTAGATATAATATATCTAAGGAGATGTAATTAATACCATGATGTAATTAATACCTTAGAAGACCGATATTTGTAAACATTTATATAATTAAATAGATTATTCATTTTAAAATGACAATTTAAATTAATATTAGTATTTAGAAAAAAGATTCAGCAAAGACAGAATATCATGACTTAATTATTTCACTTAAAAAATAAGAATGATTTCATCTTTACATAGTTCTCTGGATGTACTTAATATGCTTAAAATTATTATTTAACAGATAAACAGTAAAAATACAGATTAAATTTAAGATTGATTTTCTATAACATGATATTTTTCTTTAAAACATAAGACAGAACACGCATTTCATCATCTATTTTCATATAATAATATTATTTATAAAATAATTCAAATGATGTGTTATAGTGTTGAGAAAACAATAAACTTTAATTTGATATAATTCAATTAAAAAACACGTGAGTGCAAATTATCAACATTAAGTGACCTGTTTAAAGCAGGTAATCCTGGAGTTGCGGCATACTGAGAAGTGGCAACCATTGTTTTTCCAATTCTTTATACGATTTTCTTTAAAATGATGTTGGATTCATCTAAAAAAGATAATTATGAGTGCATTTTTCAACAAAAACGCATTACCATAATTTTAAATAAAGGTGATTGTGGCACGATTCTTCTAGGCAACTCTGGTGTAATCTATTCTACTATCAAGTATCATTCGTAAAAACAATTTTCATGAAAAAGACAGATACCTGCAGATTTATACACTGGGATCTTAGGCCACGAGACATTTCCGACGCTTACGACTTTCTTGATATAGTCTTATCCTTTACTATATAAATAAATATAAAATTGAATAATCATTTTACCTTGAGTTCAATGAATGCATAGAAACACGTTATATATTCCATATAGGTGGGATATCCAAAATACATCTTTATCTATATTAATTTTATCTTGATAATTTTCATCGTATAAATATTTCTAATACGGTGCTAAGTAATTGATTGGAATGTAGATACAGTAATCCATGTGAATAAAAAAACAAACATATAATACACGCATATTTTAATAAAGTAAAGCCGAGAGTGTCATTGATTTGTAATGTAATATCATCAAAACCATATTCATAAAGATAGATCAAAATAAATATCAAAGATTTTTTAAAGGTTTTCAGTCTTCAGTACCTGATGCGGTCTGATTAAATATCAAATATATCATGGGAATTTAATTCACGTTCAAGACGTATCCATATTTTACTACCACCACCAAGATTGAAAAACGTGGAAGTACACAACGACATGTATGGAATACAGATTACATTAAGAATTTCAATGGTATTATATGGCAAGCGAACTCTCTAATGCAACTAGACATACGACAAAATTACATTAGGTAATATTGCGGTCATCTGTACGTTTTAAAATTTTAAGGTTGAATTTATTTTTAATATGTTATCTAAGAATATTATTAAAGTCAGTCGTGACGCAGTGGCACAAGTGTGGAAATGGGACAGGTAGTAGGTTCGATGCCTAATATATTTCCATAGTAAATATATGAAAAAAATATTTAATATTTTCATTTCCACGCTCTAGTAACGTGGCAAACTGCGGCGTTGACTTCCGCAATACCTCCAAAATTTGACGGAAAGAGGGGAACGGTAGTGGCTTAACACTAGGTTCCCAGGGTCCCCCTGCCTATGAGTGGGATAAAGCTTAAAGCTACAAAACATCTAAGAATTACAGTTAAATATCAAGATGTAGAGGTAAAATAAATGTGGCATTTAAACTTAAAGTTTAGTGCTTTATTAGCGCCTTATTACGCATACTACAAAGTTTTAATACAATACAATGTCACTTTAACAAAAATGTAGTCTCTCTTCTAAAATTTTCGCATATCTATAGTGCAAAAAACAGCAAAAGCCTACAATATGTCTACACTGGTGACAGGTAGATTATGGTAGAGTAACCTACGCCGTCAGTCTACGAGTCATTATCAAACCACTCTTATGAATGTCCGATAAAGATTTCATTAATCACGAGTTTTATACATCCACCCGAATGCTAAAACAACAGCTTACTGCGTTCCGTTTAATACATTTTGGGGTTCCATTCATGAAAACACAAAAGTCTTCTATCTTCACCTTGTAGAGTCTTCATTTTCTTGTCCATCTGTCTGTTTAGCTTCTTATTTATTGATGTATGACAGAAAAAAATCATAACAAATTTATATTTCTTCATTTCATATAAAATTAGTGCAAACTGAAGTGGTTTTTCAACTCTTATAATATTTATATTACGTTGACCTAGAAAAAGATATTGGTACTGAAAATTCAGTGAGCAAGTTTGATTCGCACTTGACTTTAAGTTACTATTCTAACATAAAAATGTAATATGCTCCATTTTCAGCTATGACAGTTAAATGAATATATAATGTGGCCTACAAATCCTAGGCTATTGACGTCTATCTTGCTTTATATAGAATTTAAAAAAGCATTTTCTCTTTTGGCTTATATGTTAAGAAAAAATCTCTGTATTGCGGTACAAATACAGGTGTCTGACCCGGAAGACCACAATTAGTCATTGTATCTCGCACTTTCTCTTCGTCTAACTCCTTTAACTCGCATAACTCGATAAGAAACTCATTCCACTCATCCCAGTTTAGTTCGGATTTACTGCAAAATTATTCAAGCATTTAATTTTGTATTGTACCTATGTATAATTTATAGTTATCTCTATATATAATAAGACAGTAAAAATATTTTGTCTGTACATTTAGTAATTTTGACTGAAATTGATAGAGGGACACTTAAAAAGAATAATAGAAAGCAAAAAGATTTTTTTGAATTTCTTGTCTGTCTGTCTGACTGTCGATATGTATGGTCACATTTTTCTCTGAAAGTACTGAACCGATTTACTTAAAAGTATCACCAATAGCTTTGTTTTAACTCAACTTAACAATTAAAATTTATTTCATCAAAATCGGTTCATTAAAAAAAGGTTATCGTCATTTGAATGAAGTCAAGGCATTAGTTTGCCTGCGAATGTTATATAACAATCGCGCTGGTAAGATTCTTGGCTAAAGAATGACATTCGAAACGTCTTGGTTATATGACTGTTGATAAAAATAATAATAGAGGCCGGTTGTGGCGCAGTGGCACAGGGTGTGACTGTAAAAACCGACTGGTTGTGGGTTCGATCCCCACTCGAGGAGATGAAATATTTACTTAAATTTATATTTCCATTTCTTCGCTCTGGTGTCG
>DWMY01003094.1:0-10701 GCA_018249775.1 Heliconius hecalesia formosus
GAGGGTTGTGGGTTCAGCTCAGAATATTTATGCGGTCCCATTTAGGAGGCTGATTATATTTAAATTATTTTCATTTGAGACCAGTCATGGCGCAGGGGCATAAGTGTGTGACTTTAAACGCGACTGGGTATGCGTCCGATCTTCACTCAAGGAAATTAAATATTTATATAAACTTATTTATTAATTTGTTCGCTTTGTTGTCGAAGTAAAGCGCGGTGTTAAATTCCGCCATTCAACAAAAAATATCTCCAAAATTCATTCAATTGTTTAAATCGGAACGGAGTGTCTTTACGTTATGTTTTTTCTGCCTCCTGCCTGGGCGTTATGTTTTCGTGTGCGGGATACAACGTGAAGCTGATTTTTTTAAAAAAAATATTTCCCTGCTCAGATAAAACATTGCGTACGTCACTCAATACGCAATATAAATCGAATTCGGTTGGATAATAGTATGTGGACTCTTTCTACCACCCTATTACAATTGCATGAAAAGTTAAAATTTTATTTATTTTTCAGGCGTACTCCTAATTGGCGGCTGTCCTTGCAATAAATATATTAAGGACAATACGTAATAGCTAAAGTTCAGTCTAAATAATATTATTAGTAGCGGTAAAATTTACCCTAAATAATGTAAGCTATAGCATAAATTTAAAATGTAAATTTTACATGTAAATGAATATATGTTTAATAAATTATGAAGATGTGACTTTATTTTGCGTACTAAAATAAAAAAATATCTAAAACAGCATAATATAATTATTAGCATATACTGTACTGGCAACAATTTAGCAACTGTCAAAATAGAATTTAATAATATTCTCAATTAAAATTTCATATTTTTTTAAATTTGTGTTAATATCGTGATGTCTAGTGATGTCTCTGTAATTGCAATTATTTAAAAATAGGTCAATACTTTTTGTCATACTAAAAATTACAAAAAATGTATTTTGCTTGTATACATTTACAATAACATCCAAAAATATATTTGTATATAATACATATTATATAACTCAAAAGAAACACAATAAATCAAATCTCACGTACAAATTAATCATGTTAAGATACAGATTTCTACTAAGAAGTTTTATCAACATAAAGAACGCTATTAGGCCTCTTCCATTAGCATCATCTCAAAAATATTCATTAAAAATCATAGTACCCTGTTCCCTTAGTTTTTCATTGCTAACTTTAATTGGACTTGAGAAGAAATTAAGTGCAGAAGATGAATTGATTTTAAAAATCAAACATTGTGTATTATTCATTCAAAGAGAGGAATATGATAAAGCTGAACAACTTCTTCATGTTAGTTTAAGACAAGCTCAGCAAATACATCATGAATTAGGCATTACCTACATTTATGATGTCATGGCTAATTTGGCTCTAGAGAGAGGCCAGTATGAAAAAGCCAAACAATTATTTGTAGCTGTTTCACAGAGAATTATGTCAAATGGGGCATCTGAAGATGATATACGTGTTATTCACATAAGTATCAAGTTAGCAAGGATAAGTCATATGCTGAAAGATTATACAACAGCACAATTAGGTTATGATTGGTGTTTAGAAAAACTTAGTAGTAATCCATCACAAGACTCATCAGAGCTAAATGTTAAGCTCTTGGCAATGACAGAAGATTGGTACGGTCGCTTATTTGTAGATTGTGGTAGACATGAGTTAGGCTTAACATATATGAAGAAAGCATATGAAAAAATGACTACTTTATCAGATATTGAACAAGAACATTTAATTATACAATTAAATGATATGGGCACAGTGAGTGATATTGCAGGCAGAACTGATGACAGTATAGAGTATTTTACAAATGCTATAGATTTGGGTAAGAAAGTACCAGAAATGCCAGATTTGGGTGCCATATACATAAATTTAGGAAGAGCATATATGAAGAAAAGTATGTTAGACATAGCAAGAAAATCTTGTGGATTTGGTTGGAGACTCGGAGTGCTAGCTAAAAATGATGATATCAAAAAAGAGGCAGAAGAATGCATAAAAGAAATAAAAAACATGTCATAAGTTTATATATATTGTTTTATTTTCATCACTGCAAATTATAGCTTATTATAAAATGATTTTATAAACATATCTATTTTTATGTACCCTGTGACATTTAAAAAGATTATTGGCATAAACTGGGGATAAGGATAACTAATAAAGGAGAAATTTATACTTTGATCACTTAATGAATATTAGTAATGAACTTAATAATAAATGCATTTTAAACAAAATTATTTTTGTTATATTGACATTTTAAACTAAAGTTTATTGAGCACTATCTTTTGTAACACTGAAAGGTTCAGCCACAACTTCAACGTGTGTATTGGTAACGACAACATCCTTTGTTGGACGGTCATTGGCCCCAGTGGGCGACTTCTCAATAGCACGAATTACATCCTGTAAAATATTCAAATTGTTTATGCCTACATCTTGTTTGCTTATCATATAAAGGAATTTTATTGACAGTAACGTTCACTTGTATTTAATTCTTTTTATAGAACATTTTTATGCAATGAATGATGTTTGTATAGAAGAGTAAGAAATATGTAGTTTTCAGTTGTAAACCAAAGTACATTCTACTTTGGTATTACTGCTATTTTTATGATTACAAATATTTTAACAATTAATAAATATAAATACTGCATATTACATATAAATGGTAATTAAATAAATTCCTTCTAGGTATTGATGTCTGTGAATGTTTGCCTGTAAACATGATGGTTGTGTGTTGAATGGATAAATATATTATTTTCATTTCTGCTCTGTGGTGACACTTAGTGGAAAAAGAATGCTGCAACTTGTGCAATTTCTCAAATTAAAGAGAAAAGTAATGAACAGAGTAATGCAGGGCAATAGTAGTTAACATTAAATTCTCTGTAAATGTGAAATGAAAAAAAAAACATACCATGCCCTCAAGTACTTTTCCAAAAACAACATGTCTGCCATCAAGCCATGGTGTTTTAGTGGTAGTAATGAAGAATTGAGATCCGTTTGTGTCCTTTCCGGCATTAGCCATAGATAACCAACCAGCACCATAGTGGCTCAGTTTGAAGTTCTCGTCTTCAAATCTGTCACCATAAATGCTACGACCTACAAAATATTCATTATAAAATTCTACAGGTCTTAATTGCTGAATATAAGCAATAAAATTTTATAGTGGAAGTAATTTGAAAAATGATAAAATTTTAACAATCTTAATTGCCAATATTTTTATGTGCTACTAATCTAAGCTCAAAAAAATGTATAGTAAATAACCAACAACCAATTAAAGATATTTTACTAGGCACTGATCCATAATAAGCATCAAAATACACTTACCACCAGTTCCATCTCCCTTAGTGAAATCTCCACCTTGAATCATAAAGTTCTCAATAACCCTGTGGAACTTGCTACCCTTGTAACCTTCACCTTCTGGTTTTTGAGCAAGCTGGTAGAAATTTTCTACTGTTTTTGGTACAGTTTTACCAAAGAGACCAATAACTACTGTCCCTGCCGGGTTATTGCCAATGCTTATATCAAATTTGACCTAAACAGAAAATTATCAATTATAACAGACAATGTAGCAAACTAATTGTTTTATTATTTAAATACATAAAATAGTTAATAAATATGAGGCAAAAAAAATATTAAGTCATTAAAAAAAAATGATTATTTAAAAGAAGGTACATCCCACGAACAAAGAAACTGTGACCGCAAGGTCATCGAACTTATCAAATTATTAAGCTTTGTAGCCAATCAAGCTTTTGGCGACATTAAAACCTCAACTTGAAAATATAAAATTTATTAACATGATGAGTAATATTTTAATATATTGAAGACTTGTAATTACCTTGTGGGTGACCTTAGGTCCTTTGGGAGCATCCGCAGACCAAGCCGTGGCAACAATAAAAAGAACGCCAAGTGCTGTTGCAAGGAGACCCATGCTGATTATCAGCTTAGTTTTCTTTCTTGCAATTTTAAATAGAATTTTTGAGTAAATAGAAGAAGTAAAATTAAAATACAACACAAAAGAGTACCGGCACCGGTAAAACTTGACAAAAAAATGCTTCAACTTGCAGTCCACTAAACAAGACACACGTCAGAGATGACTGGTATATGAAAACTTGATTTAGTAGTGATGTCTATAATCTTACTTTAAAATATCGACATTTGTTAAAGACAAATTATAAATTTTAATAAACACGTTAACTCTAGAAAAGGGGTGATTTAAAAGATATTGTTACTTAAAATGTTTCCATTAAAAGTTTATTTTTTAATAACAACGTTTGTGTTGTTTATCAACTAAATTGGACATAGACTTATTATTATATTGTTAGCAATATTTCGATATACGAGCGATATCGAAACCCATCACTACCTTTCTCACTCATATTAAACAAGCACTCAGTCAGCCACGGCCCACGACATACTCTCCGCCGTAACGTAGGACTGGCCATGTTGCCTTTTACGGCAACATGGCCAGTCCTATCTCACGGCACGTCGACGGGGCCCCACGGTCAAAATCCCCCCTGATTAGCGGGCACAGGGCGTTCTCCTGCGATCACCAACCCCTCACGAGCATCCATCAATGTTCGTACTTTTTCTTCAGGGGCGAGCAACTCTCCGTCTGGTGATAAATCTGTAAATACCATCCCAGGTCAACAGCAGTATAGCTTAAAACTTAACTTAACTTAGCTTCATGCTGTATCCCTAGCGGGGTAATAAGAGAAAATGGAGCGCTAAACGCTACGGGTCTCTACATACCTTTTTCGCCTCGTTCACTGTCATCAACCTCTTCATACATGACCTACCCGGAGGTCATGCTTCCTGTCCTCATGCTTTTTGCGTGACCTTTTTCCAGTATCTTTCATACTGTGTTTTCGAAGGTCAACCGAGGTCTCCCCCTATCTCTCTTACCACTCACTTTTCCAACATAAATCTTTTTTGCCATTCTTTCATCACTCATTAGTTTTACGTGTCCAAGCCAGCTGAGCACGTTCTTTTTCATTCCGTGATATCCTCGCTAGTACCTGCCATTCTTCATTGCGGATTTGATCAGCTAAGCTGACTCCGCATGTCCTACGAAGAGATCCCATCTCCACGGCATTCGTCTTTCTTGCATACTTCTTCTGTAATAACCACGTTTCGCTGCCGTATAACAGCTTCGTTGCAAACGCTGCATTGTGGACGGCCAAATGTGCAGCTGTGTTGACGTTTCACCGTCTCATCAATGCAGCTAAGGCTCCGTTAACCCTGTTACCGGCAGCAATACGCCTATACACATCCATCTCATATATTCCATATCTACTGAACATACTTCCCAAATATATAGCAGTATATCCAAGTCGACAAAAAAAGTGTCCAAGCAAATTTGCCAGTAGGTCGTCGTTTGGGAAGCTGGTTGGAGTCGATACTCTGTGTTTGTTTTATTTTATTATATTTGTCATGTCATGTTATGTTTTAAGGATAACTATTGTAAAATTGTAAGTGATTTAGTATTCCTATTTCATTAAAGTGAATTATTGTTAATTCAGGGTAGTTATGGATTGTATTAACCTCAGACCGTCCTACATTGTTTTATTTGTATATTTACCGATTCTGATTTCCAATAATATGATAATAAACATTTTACTACTTTTCGGAGTTTGAAATTACATTTAAGCTTTCTGCCCCATCGGCCATCAGTTCTCCGCGCTATGTGCCCTGCACGCTGCCACTTCAGCTGAGCAATTTTTTGTTCTTGGGACTTCTATATAATTTTTTATGTTTACCGATTCTGATTTCCAATAATATGATAACAAACATGATAAACATGATATAAACATGACTTCTGTATAATTTGCCGCAGCGTATGAATGTGGTGTATGGTGCTATAGCCTTTTCGGAAACTGAGTTGTTCGAGAGGTTGGAAGTCGCCAAACTTGCGTGCGAGACGATTCGTGATGACTCTTAAAAACAACTTGTAACCGTATTTTAAAAGTTAGATTGGTCTGTAATTCTTTAAAAGTGTTTTATCACCCTTCTTAAAGAACAGGACAACCTCACTTCCGTTCCATACTTTCGGTGTTTTACCATCGACAATGACAAAATTAAAGAGCTTCTGAAGGACTTGAAGTACCGACTTGCCGCCCGCCTTGTTGTATCGGGATATTTTCGGTGTAGTGTCGGGTAAGCTTAGTTCTGGGATCTTTAGCCAAGCTTTTAACCGGTGTTTGTGTGGAGTACATTTGTCCATAGAAACTCTCCAGCTCCCTCAGTATTTACCTCAAACCTAACCGAAATGATGCTACCGTTATCAGTTTTCAACCTCGTCAGTAGGCTTTGCCTAATAGATAGATCTCTTGCGAATATTTTGGGCCTTTGTTCCGCATTATACCACCTGTTATTTAAAATGTTTGTACTTCAATATGAAATCATTTAATTAACAATATTAATTTATGATGATTGTAATAATATACTTAATAATTATTTATTATAAATTATTTTTATTTTATTTATAATTTATAATATTTTTGTATTAGCACCATACTAATATTATTTTTAAATATAATTATTTGATATGGACTAATGGAACGTGTTTAAATGTAAATTGTAGAAGTGGGTAATTGTATTCTAAAAAGAGCATAAAATAGCGTGTATCAATTGTACGATGTTCACAAATTTGTATACCTTTGGAATGTAAACATAGTTATAAACGATTGTTTTACTTCCGTCCTACTGAAGAACTCTCGCCATCCGCCTTCGTCACATAATATCCTCTTTAATGTGTTTCGTATTAAATCGACGAAGGTCATTGACGCATGTCAATCACTTAGAGATCTGTCTATTTTGCCGCCTATAACGACGGGCACCCTCGGAATCCTGTATCCGCATCTTGCGTCTCTTTTCCATGAATTAGAGTTTCTCGTCGGAGAGTTTCTTTATTAGTACAGTAAGCTTTAAACTACTTGGACTTTACCGTACGAACTGTGTCCACCACTTGGTTGTTTACATCGTCCACATCCAAGCTGTTCTCAAAGTTTCAAAGCGGTTTTGGACTTTTTGTTTTTGGACTGAAGTATTGGTCGGAGCGTAGACATTACCAGTTGAGACTGTTCGAACTTGATACTAATATTCTATGTGCTTCGCACAGGTCAGTGATCACTACCTGTTTTTATGGTATTGATCACAGAGATATCAATGAATATTTGCTTCTTCGTCGACATGATAAAATCTGTCGTATTTTTGACTTTACCATATGGACTCATCCAGGTCCACTTCCACTGTTGGGATTTCCTGAGGAAAGAGTGAACTCTTTCTTCACTCTTTATTGCGAAAAAAGGTCACTACATGATGAATCATGTAGTGGCCTTCCTTCGCAATAAAATCAATAAACATTTGGTCTCTGGCGTTCCGTTGCCCATATCCAAATTGTCCCTCATTACCCTCAACTAATCGCTGTTACGTTTTCCCAATCTTACGTTGAAGTCCCCCATTACGACGGTGTAGTAAGTTTTGTAGCTATGTCCGCTTTGTCGTCTGGGTGTTCGAGATTGGAGCGTAAACCTAAATGACATTCAGTAAATATCGTTCAGATATTCTGTGTATCAGGTACCTCTTTGATACGGACGATGTACCCAACACCTCTTATTCTTTTTCTTTTCTTTTCCTTAAAGATGGAATTAGCTATAATCCCCACGCTTGACAGGTAGGTTAGCGACCGCAGTAGGCCTAGGTTTTTAGGAGATGCTGCTGCCCATTTCCTTTTGGCTATGTTCCCTTAATAGGCCATTAAGGGAACATAGCCAAAAGCTTACGACATCCACGGGACGAGATAGGATGGTGCTAAGCCGACACCACACGGCACATTTACTTTATCTTAAATTATTATTTTATTCTTGAATCTTTTTTTATTTTCATAGTAATATATTCATTTATTTGACACAACTACTTATACGCTTGAATTTGTTTTTGTTTTATTAAATTACCAATACGCTAACTAACATAAGTACCAACTACTTTAGCCTTGGATAAATTCTTTGATATTGCATATTGTTTAATATTTAAAAGGTCAAAATATTAAAAAAATTACACATTGTGTTACTGTTGAAAAGTGACACTGGAGGCACTTGATAAAGAATTGAGTGGACTCCTCGTTTAAAAATGCATTTCCCAATCTAGTTCCATATCTACTACATTTTAGTACGTATCCACGCTTAGGGCTTTCGAACTCAAGGGGATAGTGAATGGTTTGTAACCAACTACAATATATAATAATTTGTAATCTATTACAATTCATTCCGATTCTGATTCACAAATACCGTGAATGGTTCAGTGTCAGATCGTCCACAAAATAGATAAATTATATTGCGCTTTATGTACCATTAACGTTGTGTACGTAATGTCATGAATAAATGAAAAAAAATCTCGCAGAGACCATTCCTGACTTAGAAGGTGTGTATGACAGAGAAGAAGGGTTGAATTTCACATTATATAAGTAAATAGAAGACTTTGTTCTCTATTTAAAACTTTACCATTAAATTATGTAAAAAGGGTTAATAGCAGTAAAAAAATATAGCAATAGTTTCTGTTTTAGTTTATTCAGATTTTTATTTCCTAGGTTTAGTGTTCCCTGAATTTCAAATAATAATTTACCTCATACTGATTTAAGTTATTTCCTACTGTTATTTTGACACAATAATGTCAGTTTAGTATTTTTTTTTCACAATTCACAGTTTATACAAATACATTTGAACTGCTAAAATAATACTTTGTAATCTGTGACCATTGACTAATGTAAAAATAAAAAGTAAAAACCAGAAACTGAAAAGCAACTGCGGAGGATTGAAGTCAGGCGTTTGTTGTTATAAATTGTTTAGTGTTGTAATTATTAAATTGGATTAGAAAGTGAGACTATCAGGAGATCTAAAGAAAAATTGTGTTTTTATAATGCGAGGACAAAGCTGACGTTAT
This sequence comes from Heliconius hecalesia formosus, assembly GCA_018249775.1. Classification (NCBI taxonomy): domain Eukaryota; kingdom Metazoa; phylum Arthropoda; class Insecta; order Lepidoptera; family Nymphalidae; genus Heliconius; species Heliconius hecalesia. The sequence continues at coordinate 8,938 of DWMY01003094.1, forward strand.
GAGGCGTCGACTAATTCGATTACATTAGCCAAGTTATGATTCCCTTCCACGAATCTTGAAATAATTTCGTAACTTTAAATGGCAAAAAATTAATACGTTTAAAAAATGGACGGAATAAATGGTTCTGATTTACCGCCCGTTAAGGAAGAGACGTTTTGTAAATACGTCTTATACTATGAAATGAACAACTCAAGGTAACTAAGCTTCAGTTGCCCTTGTGTTATAGTATAGGTACCTTATGTTTTTGTTATGATAATGCTATGTTTTTTGCAGTGTTCGTATATGGGATTTGATTATATTGATACCTAACGCTCTATTCGTGCTGTTCTTAGTGGTTAGATTCAACAAAGCGCAATTAAAGTTACGAGCAACGAGTAGTCCTATATTTTTAACGTTTTACTCGCTTGTATGGGGCAATGTGATCATCAGCTTAATACGATGTGCAGTCTCAATGACCTTAAATGCGGCAGTGCCAATTGGTGGGCTTGTCGATAAAGTATTATGGGTCACTGTAAGATTTTTTTTACTTGCTACAGAACTGAGTGTTGTGATATTTGGATTGGCTTTTGGTAAGTTGTCCTAATATAATATCTTAATAGTATATTAAAATTCTTGTTTTACATAGCATACAATGTATGTTTTTATCCTATGATTAAAGACTATGATTTATTTTGAAAGCTTATATATATAAAAATTAAAATTATAAATTAAATTAGCTTCACGCTGTATCCCGCACACAGCAGGGTAGGCAGAGGGAACCTAGTGTTAAGACACTCCGTTCCCCACTTTATGCCGAATTTCGGAGGCATTGCGTGTTGAGTGGCAAAACTCAACGCCGCGCTTTGCCTCGACACCAGAGCGAAGAAAATGGAAATATAAATTTAAGTAAATATTTCATCTCCTCGAGTGACCATATATAAAAATGATTTTTAAATTATTATTCAATAAAAAAATATAAAGTCAACATGTAATACATATTGAAACTTAATAAATTTTGTAATATTACAAACACTACCAAAATAGATTATTTCAGGTCACATGGACAGTCGAAGTAGTATCAGATATGTACTATTAGCTACATCACTAATTTCTCTCGGGTTTACTGTAACTCAGGGAACGCTAGAGCTGATGATGCCCAATGACCTGTTTCATGTAGACAATGGAGAGTATTATTTGTTTGGTCATGGAGGAATGCTGTTCTGGTTCACATCATCATTAATATTTGCCGTTATATATTTTACAATATTATTATTGCCCTGGATACCTCTAAGGGAATATTTGGCCTTACCAAGTAAGTTACTTTATTTTCAATGTTATATTTAATTTTATGTATTGAAAATGTATATAATTTAAAGTTTTAATTATTGTTTATTTTGATCAAATTTCTCGTCTCTCGCTGTTTTATGCTTACTTAAGTATAGCAGAATAGGTAAAGAGAATCTAGAGGTTTTGGTTGTCACTTTCTGACTGAATTTGCGTTGAGTGGCAAAATTCAATGCCACAATTTGTCTTGCAAGAGCAGTAAAATGAAAATAATTTATTACTTTGAGTGGGTAGAGAACCCATCCACCACCACCATTCACAGTCAGTCACTTTACCACTATGCTCTCATAATAATCTGTTTATTTTATTTTAACAAGTTTTTTACTTAAATCTGATAACAATTTTTGGTGTTATATGATAAAAAATGCAAATCTGTTATACAAGAATTGCAAAATATAATAAATGGACAACTTTCTATAGTGAAGCAATAATTTATACAAA
>DWMY01003095.1:0-10700 GCA_018249775.1 Heliconius hecalesia formosus
TTTGCCTCGATGACGGCCTCATATAATATGAAATACGATTATTCGTACGGAAATTAAACATCTAAGCAAAATATTTACAAATTGAGAAACTTGCGATATCTACTCTTATATTTATATGGTAATCCAATTTCCACCAGTTTTGGTAGTCGTTACGAAAGCAGCCTTTACCTTACCAAATTTTCGTTTAATCGAATAAAGCATTTAAACGTCTCAGGCAAAAGGACACAGGTTAGAGTCTACTAGGTACAAGAATGTTTTTTAAGTTGAATGTAATTTTCTTTTTATAAATAAATGCAAAGATAATCACGATTTTAAATGTATAGACATAACAAAATAAAAAGATCGAAATTAAAAACAGGAAATTAAAAAATATAAAGCTACCTTTACGGATTTCATCGCGCATATACAATTTTATTGTTATACGTTTTTGAATCCGACGTTACAATAGTCTGTCCTATAAAATCTATAAAAAATATATGGATAGTAACTACATATTTTATACCTTCAAACTATATTACGCACATAGGCAGAGATCCCTAGTGTTAAGACACTCCATTCCCCAAATATTGCGGTACTCAGAATGTCAGAAGTAGCTTCTGATTGTAAACGCGACGGCAGTGGATTCGATTTGATTTTGGGGATGTGGAATATTTTAATTTTTCTTCCTATTTTGAGTTCCGCAATATTTGGGGAATAGAGAGTCTAAACACTGGGGCTACTTTACCTCATATTTTCGGTCGAATTCAATACTTTATTATTGTCGCGCCTTCCGTGTACAAACGGCTTTGATTAACAGTTTTAACCCACGGCAAGTTAACTAATATTAACTAGCTTAACTTATGAATAAAACATTTACCAATGTATGGCGATTTACAAAGGTAAGCTTAAATACAGTAAATAAATAAAAAAAAATGCTTCGAATAAAATCGTATGTAGGTATATAAATAACAAATCAATGGATGACGATTTTGTAAATCTTGTTTTAGCATTTTTTATTTTTTATTTAGTTTTTACTTTACTTTAGTTTTTATTTTACTAATGGCCGTCGTGCGACTGCAAACAGGACGGTTGTCGATTCCCACGCGGGGGAATGAAATCTCTCCGTTCTAATAATAAGACGAAGCGCGGCGTTGAGTTCTTCCACTCCTTACATATCTATGGTTATATATTTTATCAAATCAAACCAGGATGGCTTGACTGGTAGAGAATGCTTTTATGCTGTATCCTGCACATAGCAGAGTAGACGAAGGGAACCTGGCAACCTTAGAGCACTCCTTTTCCCACTCTACGCCGAATTCTGCGGCGGCGGGACTAAACGCTGCGCCTTGCCTCGTTACCAGAGCGAGGAAATGAAAATATAAATAGTTCATTTGCTCCAGTAGAGTCGTAACCATAACCTGTTGTCTTTGCAGTCTCACGTATCCTCCTCTGCGTATCCAATAAAGAATAAATAAATAAATAAACACATTGAATCTTGCCTATATATATTAGTATCGAATGCAGCAGTGTTAAATGCCTAAATTACTCTACAAATCAGTTGATTTACGCTAGTCAACTGTAAAGCACTGCGCACTATACAAAGTGATCAAATATTAACCACAATTGCTAAAGGCAATCAGAAGTCCGGGTAATTCTAGCCGTTTGAAAATGCTAAGGTTAAAAGAAAGTAGCTACCTCTTTATATAAGTTTATGTTAATAAATGTAACGTGTCATGGCGCAGGGGCACAAACGTGCGACCGTAGACTCAACAAGTTGTGGGTTCGTTTCCCACTGGAGGAAATTGTATATTTAATATTTTTGTCGCTTCTTAGGTAACAAGGCAAAGTTCACCGGAAAGTAAAGAACAAAGTGTTAACACTAGGTTCCCTCTCCCTATCCTGTTATATGCGGGATACAGCGTGAAACTAATAAAATCTAATATTATTTCTTAATATATTCATTTTCTTTCGACATATACAGAAGACACAACGTACCGTGTCGAAGGCAATATTATTCGATGAGCGGATTCGTTCCGAGATGCACTCAATTTAGGGAATATTGAAAACAATTTCCGCTAACCTGGCTATAGCGGTGGCTGCTATTTCAATTTTAAATATATTAATATTTGTTAGAGTTGCTTTGATTTTTTGTAATGGGTTTACTTTTTATAATTGATCGTTTAAATGTATGTAGGATTGACACTTTTAAATGACTTTTGTTTCACGCCCTATCCTGCATATAGGAGTCAAGATACTCCCTCAACTTCTGCCCAATTATGGATGACATTGCGGCACCTAATGCCGCGCGTTGACTTCTCATTAATTCCAATTCCAATTTAAATCTACAATCTACACGTTAACTACGACACAATAACATAAATACTTTAGTAAATGTCTATAGGAGTACCTGGTAACTACAAAAGATATGGGGTCCATTACGCTGATAAACACCCTCCCCTAACAAAGCGTCGTAATAAAGATGCTAGGGATGCATTTACTGAAATTACATACGTGCATGGCACAAGACTGTCTTTTATATAAATTTTCAACAGTGTTTGCTAAGTTTCTTATAAAGTAAATAATAAAGTAACTAATAAAATATTTAAGTTTATATAGATTGAGATCGTCATGGCACAGTGGTATAAGCGTGCGACTGTCAATGCGATGGATTTGGGTTTGATTTGCCAACTCGGGTGAATGAAATATTTCATATTTTCATTTCCTCGTTCTAGTAACGAAGCAAAGTGTAGCGCACTCTACATGCAATGCCGTCAGATTTTTTTTTTATGTTTGTGTTATTATTAATTGTATGTTATGTTCGGGAAAAAGCGTGAAACAGCCTATAAAAACCTATAAAATAATACAATTATGAAATATCTATATTAAAATTTTTACTCAACGCCTCGTTACCAGATCGAGAAAAAAAAATTCGTTCTCCCTAGCTAGAATCGAACCCACAATCGTGTTTACAGTCGAACGCTACCACTGCCTCACAATGGCGTCATGTCACAAGTTACCTGCATACAACATTATAGATTTCGATCTTTAACTGCAATTTTGTAGAGTACTAGAACTTGTGTCAACTTTATTTTTACTTTTACAATTTGAACCTTATTTTGTAGTGTATAAGGCATATGCTCCAAACATGGTCTGTAGCTAAGAGGCCTCTTAAATTTCAAAGCACTACTTTTCGTTCGATAACATTAAAGTTAGTGTAACAAATAGGTTTAAAGCGGTTTAATGCATTTCGATCTAACACAAAGTTTAATATACTTTACTTTATAGGTTTTATATTGTTAAGAGAGCTGGTTAAATGTTTGCTGTAGGGGTAGAGTACAGATGATTTTTGGTTTTGATTGAATTAGAATTGATAAGTTAAATTTGTAATTGAAAAATTATTTTAATAAATTATCAATAAATGTTTTGTTGATAGTTTGTAAAATAGAATAAAAAATATTAATTTATCACCACTGTTAATCCTAATAAACTATTGGGCTTGTTTATTTTCTTTTTAGTTTTATGCAGTCGGGGTTTTTGTTTTTACAAATTTTTTTTTATCCTATTAGTTTTATGCAGTCGGGGTTTTTGTTTTTACAATTTTTTTTTTATTTTTCACTTTTTTGTTACTATTCATTAAGGTAATGATAATGATGATATACCTTTTTGAAATCCTCGTATTGAGTTCTTGAAATTGATACCCATATTGTGGTATTCGAAACGAAAAATTTTAAACTAAAAAAAATAAATCTTTTACTAAGTCCAATTGTGTCCCACAGCCACCATGATTGGTTTTTTTAACGTCACTTATCTAAGAACACTTGGGCTGCTAATACAAATCTAACGATACCTCAATTAAGAAAATACGTTCAGTGGTTCTGGAGATATGAGGTAACATACATACAAGATACGCGCGAAAAACATAACCCTTCCTTAGCAGTCGGGAAAAAAGTAATATATGACATAGTTGACCTTAGTTTAGGCAGGAAAAATATAATAATTTGATTTACATATGGAAAAAAAATTATATAATATTTATATTTATATAATATTTATTTGTAAATATGTTTTTAAAGAAACAAAAAGTTATGTTTCCGCCCGGGATCGAACCGGGGACCTTCTGCGTGTTAGGCAGATGTGATAACCGCTACACCACGGAAACTATACATATTGTATTGAATTTACGTATTGCAAGCGGCTAAAAGAGAAAAATATGACCTCAGTATTTTAATAATTATGTTTATTATATTATATTGATAAAAATAATGTTATTTTTAAAAAAAAAATAATTTATTGATTACTTTGAGTACATTGATATTTATTTATATTTTATATGAAATTTTTAAACAACTCTACGGAATAAGAGCTCGGTTTTATTATATATTTTTTAAATAAATAAAACAGCTTCACGTATGTATCCCGCACACAGCAGGGTAGGCAGAGGGAACCTAGTGTTCTTGCTCCATTCTCCACCTTCCGCCGAATTTTGGAGGCGTTATGTGTTGACTGGCGGAACTCAATGCTGCTCTTTGGCTCCACACCAGAGGGAAGAAATAGAAATATAAATTGAAATAATTATTTCATCTCCTCGAGTGGGGATCGAACCCACAACCAGTCACTTTTACAGTCACACTTGGTGCTGCTGTGCCACGACTGGCCTATATATATATATATTCTATATGTGACAAAATATGTAAACACAGCTTACGCAGTTTCAGTTTCCTTAAGCTATATTGTCCATATTTCATCGGTCACGCCTAATTATTTGAAACTCCTTCGTAGTTATGGCTATAAAGATGATAATTTTTCCGAATACGCCCCCTTAAACAACTTCCTCTTTCGAACTCGAAATATATTGTTAGGTTTACTTGCAGAATCGCCATTCGTTAAAGTATTACAGCATGTTGTATAATATGAATTTACCACCATACACTATGGCGGTGCCATAGGCACTGAAAACGTAATGTTAAGACACTCCGTTTTTTCTGTTCCGCATATAATGTTAAATATATTACTTATACTTCTTAAACATTTTCGTTAAGCGTGTCTAAGGGGTTTCTTTAGAGAACCTAAAAAAACAGCTTTCCCCACTTTTTATACACTTTGTGGTTAGATGAGGAAAGTTGTTGACAGGGAGATTTGAATTGACAATAGTCAAGTGTACACAGGCATGTTCCATCAGACAGAGACATTTCCTCGCTCTCGTAACGAGTCAGAACGCAACGTTGAGTTCCGCCACTCAACAAAGCCTTAAGATTTCGGTGGAAAATGGGGAACGGAAGTGTCTCAATGGGAACGAAGGGTCGATTAGTTTCCCAGATTATCTTCGCCCCACTGTGTGCACGATCCTATATTATATTAAGACAATACCTCAACATTATTTACTACACAACAATCACTAAGTATAATTACTGAACATCAATAAAACAGAACAACAGCATCCCCAACTGTATGCACCTACCACCTGACTTGTTGATGAGATGAATCAATTATCCGAGATATGAAATTACGTATTAGATGATGACACTCGAACGACATTGATTAGCTCCATCATTAGTTGCTCTCAGGCTTTAATAGTCCACGCGTTGTAGGTGCCGTGACTAGTAAGTACATAGGCCTGTGTTTAATAGAATTTGGTGGCTGTATTTGAATTATTATTTTTTTTGTGGAATTTAGTAAGTGTTAAACGTTTTTTTAATTTATTTTTCAGGGAATTTAAAGATAATAATTTACTCGAGTCGGATATTATAAATATTAATAAATTATACCGTAGCGTTTGGCGGTCCGTTCTCTCTGACTACCCCGCTAGGGATAAAGCGTGAAGCTAAGTTAAGTTAAGTTAATAAGTTATATATGTACATGAACACAACTTTTCCTGTATTATTTATTACTTACAAAAAAATATTACTTTTTGAAAAAAAACACACAAATTATAATTGTCGTTGAAATAAAATATGTTTGAGTGTAATATCGGTTTGATTTATAGCCAATGCCAACAGTCATCGCTCTTCTACCTTTCATACTTCACCCTGCCTTCTTTCAGCCCACCACCTTTGGTTTAGTCACGAATGCTATTTTTCGCTGTCTTCCAAAAGTTTCAATGGTTATTCGTATTTTTTACCGGAAACATTAATCACTTTATTTTTCTAACATTTCTGGAGCATTCTGAATGTTATTATAAATTACGACTAATATGAATGTTACCTAAACTTGCATAGGCACAGTGAGTGTTAAAACACTTTGCTCGTTTTCCACTCAATTTTCGACGTATTACGAGCGATATTCAACGCTTTGTCTTGTTATCAGAGCGATGAAGTGGAAATAATTCATTATCAAAAATAACAAAAGAACTCACAACCGCCGTATTTACAGAGAGACGTTATTCCGCTGCGCCACTATGGTGTAAAAATCACAAACCACAAAATGTAATGTATACATACATATGTGAAACATTCTCTTAAAAATATTCTGCATATATATAGATATGTATTTTAAAAAAGTCACATCTCTTTACGGTGTCTTACATAAACAAGGTTTATGAAAGGCACTTTCCAACACTACCCCGTCATCCGTTACATCGAGCTGATAGCCGATACTCCAGTCTCCGTCGCTTTCAAAGGCCCGAGCTTTTATCCCTTTGAGACGCGCCGACAAAATACACGTTATTGTTCGATACGTCCAATGTAAATTTTCGTCCCGCTTACAAAGCAATTTCACATAATACGTGGGCAATCGCTGTAATAATACATTGTGTGTGATATTAAGTATTTATATTTTATTTATTAAAAGTGAGTCTGAGAGAATGGAGCCTAGATTAAACTCGATGCCTCACTTTTGTTTGTGAAAATGGATGTAATTGGTACACAGCTTCACGTTTTTGTATTCAGAAAACGTATAAAAAATTAAACGTAGCGGGATTCGAACCCGCGCCGACGAGGTCGGTTTCCAGGAGGCGCAGGTTCAAGTCCCGCTACGTTCAAATTTTTATACGTTTTCTAAATAAGTATTTTTCTTTGTAAAATGTAAAAAAAATCTTTGATTTTATTACATAGAAAGATGTTTAGTTAGTAGATTTTATTACATAGATAGACCTAATAAAACGTACTAAAAATAGAATTGTAATAAAAATACTAACTAACATAACAAATTGCCAACTGCTTTCTATTCTTAACCACATTCAATGCCTAAATTCAGATCGTGATCATAATTTAACTTAATATATTCAATTGAAGTCGTAGTTCAAAACTGAACATTAAACCCCTCCGAAGCCAACACGTATCTAGGTGGTTTGCAATCAGGAGTCCAATTATTCCAGGGAGTAACAGTATTAGTTCATGGTAGTTCACGCCAGCTAAATTTATGGCCTCTGGGTATTTATTACTAAAAATAGTGGCTTTACGATTTATATAGCTACTGTCGGTGGTTTTTTTTTTTGAAACATTGAAATATTTTCACTTTAATTAATATTGCTATTTTTTAGAAAGATCTGAAGAAAAGAAAATACTAAACACATTTCTAATAAAATAACAATATGGATTTAATTGCAAAAAACAAGATGTATATAAAAGAACATTTCACGTACTTTTACGTTATAGAATAGTAGGTATTATACTCGTATGTATGTATAATAGATGTGTACCATTGATTTCTTTAGCAAAGTAGCGACCTATTGTTAAGACACTCCGTTTCCATTAAAACTTCCGTTCTCCACATTTCGCCGAATTCTTGAGGCATTGAGTGGCAGAACTCAATACTCATTACCAGAGCGAGACATTGAAAATATATAAACTCAACTGATGTACTTGATTGAAATTTAATTACGTTAAAAATCAAAGCTTTATGCTTTAAAACTATAAGGGGGGGGTGGGGGGGGGTTTGTGTTTGTTGAATCTTATGTTAAGAGACTTGGATCCCACATTTTCTGCTCAATGCTAAGTTATGTAAACTTAACTAAAGTCAACGCCGCGCTTTGTCTGTCAGAGCCAGAAAACCAGAAACAAAAATAGTTTAAATAAATACCATCCATACCCCGAAGTGGGCATCGAACTTACAATCGTCCCGTTCACATTCATTCAGCCCCACTCCGCAACGGCAGCTCCAAAAATATATTGCACTAATTATAATATAAACTAAAACACACAAAGTACCATTATGCAAGTAGCGTATGCATCTGAATGAAGCAAACACGTAAACGCAATCACAACTCCAATTAATCCGAGTCGGGTGCAACAACTAAACTAGTTGACGCTCGGTTCACAGCGTGATACACTACGCTGTGTTGGAACTTGTGGCAATATTTTAGTGTTGTATATTTATTTGTTTAGTTTTTGTTATTAAAGCTGTCGTGGCGCATCGGGACTATGTCTGAATGTAAACGCGACTGTTGTAAGCTCGATTGGAACTCGAGTAAATAATTGAATTTCTTGATGTAAATTAAGCAGTGCGTAGGAAAATTTTGGTGGAAAGTCAAGGGCGGAGTGTGTTAAGATGAGCTTCCATTAGTCCACCTTGATAAATTCGGAGTAAAGCGTAAAGCTATTCTGTATTTTCATGTTTTTTCAGCATTTTGGTGATTAAACTTATGATATTCCATTTTCCAGTTATCTGTATCTTATTGATATATAAAACACCAAAGCGATCCCAAGTCCACAGCACCAGTGCGCAATACCAACATGCCATCTGTAAACAAATGTACGGGAAGATGTTTACAATTTGCCCGCATTTAATCGCGCTTCTGCAAACTGCGCCTTAGAACTCTCCCTTAGGTACCTATATGTCTCTTAGCGCCAACAATAGCAGCTTAATAACATATGGATATAATGTCTTATATTTTATAAAATTATAAGGTATTAATTATTAGTTACCAAAGACTCCAACGCAGCTGCGCTTCAACTTGTTTTTATATTATAACCAAAGGATAATATATTTATTTTTAAATTACATATATTTTTAATAGAAAGTATCCTTCGTCCTTTTTATTAAATATAAAAATATACAAAGCTTCATGATATAAGTATGACATTCAGTCAAATTATCTTTCATCTTTTGTTAGCGCAAATATTAAACAATTTCCATACAAAGGTGCTAACTACGAAATTTGCTGTAACAATGTATACGTTTTACGTTTCATTTTATATAGGTTTCGTATTTTTATAATCTTACTTTAAATTTAATTGCATTTAGATAAGTCGCATTACGTACGTTCTATCTTACATCGACCTTAGATCTGGACGTCAAGGAGTATCATGTTTAGAATCAGACAGCTTCGTGGTATCGTAATACCTAAATATAATATATTTTTATTTTTAATCGAAAAACTTTATCCGTTTTATAGCAAGATTAGGACAAAACGCTTTTTTTTGTCACTAGGACGAGAAAATGTAAACATCCCCTCGTGTGGAGGTCGAACGCACAACAGTCACGTTGTCAATAAGAAGTCCCATTTTGCCACGATGGTCATATTTATGTTATTGAAACATATTATTACATTCTATTAAAAATAATTTGAATGTACAATTCGACATATAATTAAACATTCGACATTCGATTTACAATAATCAGTAGATTCATTTGCGCATCACAAATACTGTATTAACAGTAAACTAATGTCCCATACATTATGTGTATCTATTTATTGGCGATTTAAACTACTGTAATGCCGGGGCCACACTAGCGGGAAACGCCATTAATTATCGCGTTGACGGACGTCTAACGTTGGTGTAGCCACGAGTTAACGACGATAATTTGACAACGGCATTCATATTGCCGTTTGACGTAAGGCGATAGCTCTAGTAGCGGCACATTAAAAAAATTTTGACTAGGTTCAGATGATCGTGATGTGAAGCGTGAAGCAGAAAAATAATTTGAATTATTATTACCTTTTAAAGCAACTATTGAAGCAGTTAAAAAGAGGGCGAGTCCATGGCACAGGGGCACAAGGTGTGACTGTAAACGCAACTAGTTGTGGGTTCGATCCCCACTTGAGAAAATGAAATATTTATTTAAATTTATATTTTCATTTCTTCGCTCTGGTGAGGAGGCAAAGCGCAGCGTTAAAATCCTCAGCTCAACACGCAATGCTGGCGGAGAGTGGGAAAAATAAGTGTCTTAATGGAAACGGAGTGTCTGAGCACTAGGTTCCCAGGTGAAGCTACAAAAAATTAAGTAGTCACCTTATATAAAAATATATATGTACATTTATTTGACAGCGTCTGACTGCATACGCGACAGTATTGAGTTCGATTACAACTAATAGATATGAATTATTTTTTTCCTAAATAAAAAAGTGTATTAATTTGGTCAAAAGTTTATTATTTATTTGGGATAAAAGTTCTACATATAATTTTCTATTTTCTAGTATATAATTTGGAAAATCAACAAAAAAAGTAACACATGGATATGATCTTTAATACATAACTTCGAAACGAAGAAGAAAGCTACATACTAATATTCAGTGATTGCACACAAACGGAAACAATATTAAAAATCTCAGCGTTCTCATTGTAAATATATAAAGCATATTTTTCCCTACGCCCGCGCCATTGGCGAACAATGGACCCCAACAATATATACCAAGCAATTGTGCCAGGATTTAAGGAGTACATAGAAATAAGACATGCACTTTTTGTGTTTTAAATTAGGTTCATTCAAAATACAGCGGGACAGTGTCTGGACACGCGATGGTTGTGTGTTCGATTCTAACTCGGGATTATAAATAATTTTTA
>DWMY01003096.1:0-10698 GCA_018249775.1 Heliconius hecalesia formosus
TTTCCGCTGCAAACAATTTTGGAGGTTATGGATCAAGCTTCGCCCAGTCCGCCCAGCAGAACGGCAGACATATGCAACAGAGCGGTGCTAGCAGCATCAATGCTCCTGGATTCCAAGCTTCCCAATCTCACGCCATTAACAGTAGCTTTTAAATTAATTTAACTATTTAATAATTTATTTTCTATTTATTTTTCTATTTAAATGGAATATTAAACTGTAAAATTGCCATATTATTTTGTATGTAAAAAAAGAGAAATCTCCAATTTTTACTGTTTAATGCGACGAAATAAAGACTTTTTTCTGTGTAAAATATATTTTTTATTCACAATTTCTCTAATCCCAAAATTGGTTCTTAATGAGAGAGTATGAACTAAGTAATAAAATAAATAAATAAATAAATCAGCTCGACGCTGTATCCCGCACACAGCAGGGCAGGGTAGAGGGAACCTAATGTTAAGAAACTCCGTTCCCCACTTTCTGCCGAATTCTGGAGGCATTGCGTGTTGGGTGGCAGGACTCAACGCCGCGCTTTGCCTCGACACCAGATCGAAGAAATGGACATATAAATTTAATTAAATATTTCATCTCCTCGAGTGGGAATCGAACTCACAACCAGTCGATTCTACAGTCACACTTTGTGCCACTGCGCCACGACTGGCCTCATGAACTAAGTATATTTTCTTAATTTTATAATAATGAAATAAACGTAAATGATCAGACTAATATTGATATTTGATATTAAATTGCTTCGATTAAAGCCTATGTTTATTTTTATTTTACAGAAAGAAAAATTATGGCAAAATAAATAAAATATACATTTGAATTCAGCTCACATAGTTCTTACTCTTGACAAATTTGTTTGTTTAAATAAGAAATACATATTTACATAAACATGTTTATTGCGTTCGCCTCAAAATTCTGTTTCGCATCATTCCGCACGTAGTAGGGTAGAAGGAACCTGGGAACCTTAAGACACTCCGGTTCCAACTTCCACCGAATCCTGGAGGCATTGCATCTTGAGTGCCGGAACTTAACGTCGCGCTTTACCTCGTTATCAAAGCGAGTAAATGAAAAATTTCATTTTCTCGAATCATATCTAACCCACAACCTGTCGCATTTACAGCCGCACGCTTGTCCAGCGGCACGACTAACCTCAAAATTATAAATTGGTAAATTTTCAAAGAACATTAGCAACGACAATTATAAACGAACAATAAAATAAAATGCTCGGATGTCGAACACACCATAAAGGATTAGTAAATTTCAATATCTACATACAGACAGGATTTGACACATTTTCTTTTGACCTAAAGTTTTTATTCTTCATAATGTATCAGAGTGGGCCGAGAGAAACTTTTTAGAGAGAGATTCCCTAAACTCAAACATTGCATGATGACGGACGAAACTCAATAACAAACTTATAATAATAATTGCTTAGAATGCGTACTTTGTTTTTTTTTTACGGAAACGACAAGGCAAACGAGCGTTCGGGTCACCTGATGGTAAGTGATTACCGACGCCAGGGGTGGTGATGCTCCGGTCGAGTCTGCCCATGCGTGTTGCCATTGCTGGAGACGTGACTCTACCACACGTACTTTAGTCGCCTTTTACGACATCACCAGCACCAGGGTGATCCTATTCTAGGCCGGGATCACACGGCACAAAATAATACCTCTATAATAGAGAAAAATCCCATTAAAGTATAATTAACAGCAATCGACTAAGATATTGTATTTGTTAAAATTACTACATCAATGACAGGATATATACGAGTAGGTTATTTATAACGTAATTTTGATCAATTATTTTATAGTCAAAATAAAATTTATTAATAACAATTTGAGGCCAGTCGTGGCGCAGGGGCATAAGTGCGTGACTTGTTGTGGGTTCGAACCCCAGTCGAGGAAATGAAATATTTATTTAGATTTATATTTTCATTTCTTCGCTTTGGTGTCAAGGCAAAGCGCGGCGTTGAGTTCCGCCGCACACCATGTAACGCCTCCTGAATTCGGCGGATCCTACGAGTGTCTTAACACTAGACTCCCTCTGTCTATCCTGTTGTGTGCGGAATACAGCGTGAAGCTAAAAAAAACATAACAGTTTACGTTCTATTAAAATCATCCCTTATTAGACGACGAGATAAATTTCAATTTCAATAAAGACACCACACTATAAATACTTTACTAAACCACGGAAATGGACATTTTTAGTAATCAATTTCTTAAACATTTTTTATTGTAAAGGTTGAGAATTAATAATTTCAATTTTGTAAAAGAAAATTAAATATTTTTAAATCAACCTGGGCGGCCCGTTAAAGTGTTAAAGCAATATAATTTAATTACTTGAAAAAAGAAGCTACAGATAAGAGTAGAAATAATAAAAGTACTGTTACGGGTCAAAGAATCGATTTGAAGGCAAAAAACAAGCGTCGAACAATAAAACGCGACTAGAGTTGTCATTATATGGACGTAAATATAGAGACGTCTTTATTCGCAACAAAAGTATAGACATTATAGTGTTCTTCTCGCATCAATATCTTAATGGTATCAATATCGAATCAATAACACCGTAAACTATGATTTGGAGCACAAAGCGTAATTCACAATTACAAGGTTTTATTTATCTAATTTAATATATTTTTTGTTTTTTTTAGCTTCACGTTGCGTCCCGCACATAGAAAAGTAGGCAAGGCGAACCTAGTGTTAAGATACTTTCGTTTCTCATTTTTTAAAGTATAGTTAGCGTTTTATATTTTAGAAACTGTAAATATTATTTTTATAAAAGGGCATTCTTAAGACATTTTTAAAACTATTGAAAAACTTTTTTCTATTTTGCTAACATTACAAATCACATTGCATAAGGCGCTCATATATTCAATGAAAGCTATTTTCTTTAATACATTTACTCGTTTTCAAAAATTCTAAAGTATACGAGAGAAATGTAATATCAATGAAAAATAATACTTAATTTTCTTTAATCAACACGGCATATGTCTAAGGAAGAACAGAGTGTCTTTATTGTTATTTTTATCTGCCCTGCTATGCGAGCAGAATAGACAAAAATAAGCTAAATAAAAACAAAAAGAGCGTAAATTGCCTTTTAAAAAAAAATCCAATTAAATTATTCTGAAACAATATATTTTTTTAGTAAGTTTACAGTTTCTTTATTCAATCAATTTATAATCATGTATTACAAGTTATTACCCAAAATGGTAATGTGGATCATGCCTTAGACTATACTATAAAATTGTCAAGTCCCGTTGATCTGTGTGTAGATATATAATTGGGGTCTCAATATAAAGCATGATATTGACACAACCGTTGCATTTCTAGTTTAGCATCACACCATGACGTTTATGGCGCAAATTTTCTATTTAATCTTAATGTTTGGATTGGTTTATGCATCTAAAGGTAACTAAACAAAATATAATTGAAATGTGGTTGTATAATTTGGGTTACTGGAACTAATGTCTCTAAAATAGTTATATATTTATTATCGCATAAAGCACATTATATTAAAAAGGGCAGGCAGAATGATCTTGTTCTGTATTGTCCTAGTAGACTTTCCGTTCTTCACTAGTCACCTGAGTAGCGAAGTTAAACGTTTTCTTGGAAATTTAGTATTAATATGAAAAAAATATACATCCCTACGATTGGTTATCGAATCCACGACAATCGCGTATACAGGTAGACGCTGTCGGGTCACGCCATTATGATCTCTTATAATAAAGTGATATAATAAAATTAAAGTCCTTGTGAATATCTTATTTATTTTTCAGATGAGAAAAAAGATGGAGAAAATTCATTTAAAATGTACAAGTCTCCAACTCCAGTACCCATTCATGGTATAATGGGCGTCGCTAGTGTGGCAGGATATACGTCACGGAACGGTAGAGTCTCTTCTATGGGAGGCATACACTTTTTCCCTCCACTGGATCAGCCCATATTATTGTCAAATTCCGAAATAATGAAGAAGATTAACGAGAATATAGCGTCTTCGTTCACAAAAATATATCCAGAGTCGTCTAAATTTAATAAGAAATCATTTCCAAAGGAATATCCTTTTACGTTAGCGGTTGCATCCATAACCAATCTTGGATCAAATCAAAAACCGTTTATTTGGTCCGATCTCTTAAGCCCAATGGATTGGCCAATGAGCGAAGTTCATCAGACATCTAACAATATAAATAGAAACACTGAAAATTGGCTTCATAATGACATATACAATAACTTAACACCTTCTGAAAATTATCTAAGGAACTCGTGGATGTATCCCACTTTTAATCCCTTTTTTTAGTGTAATATAAGAATAATTCTTATTTCAATAATAGAAGGCAAGAATTTTCTATACTTTTCAAAATAAAAATATGATTTGCCTACTAGAAATAAATTCTTGTTTTATTAAAGGAGTTTTATTTGAAGCTTTTACAAAAACTAAAAAAAATAGTGCCTTCCTGTAAACAATACGATTGTGGGTTAGATGTGAATTGTATTTAAAATATTTTGAATTCCCTGGAATGATAGACTACTCTACTAGATGAACGACTCCTTCCCCTACTTAATCATTGTGCGGAAAGCGGGAAACGCAGTGTTTTAACAAAAATAAAGAGTCATTTATTATAATTTTAGAAGCTAGTATACTATCAAGAGATGTCGTCCAAATCCTAAATTCGATTTTATGTGTAAACTTCTTTTTTTAGCTTCCACCACTCTGTTCCTATTAAAACACTTCTATTCCTTACTTTCTGCCGAATTCCGGAGGCATTGCGTGCTAAGTGGCGGAACTTAACGCCGCGCTTTGCCTCGTTACCATAGTAAAGAAATGAAAATATTAAATATTTCATTTGCTCGAGTGGGAATCGAACCCGTATATTGCGTTAACAGTCGCACGCTTGTACTCCTCCGTCACGGCCTTTAGATAGACTTACATACAATCAAACAATGCAAAAGCAATAACTATACTTTTTTAAGTTCCCGCTGTATTCCAAATGTAATGAAACAGCAGAGTAGAAAGAGGAAACTGAGTGTTAAGACACTCCGTTCCCCATGCACTGCTCAATTTTCAAAATATTGCGTACTGACAGGCGGTGCGCTTTGTTTTGTTAATGATCCGGAGTGAGGAAATGAACATAATTAATTTCTTCGATTGGTAATCGGTCCCAAAACCATCACATTTACAATCAGGTACTGTGCCACTGCCACAAAACGAGCTCTACTATAAAATACCATACATACACATATAGAATATGAAAAAAGAATATAACTATACTATTATATAGACTCAAGTAATTAAAGATTTAATAATTAGCTTCAATCATATAAATGACACAACTTTCGCAGTAATAAAATTGATAAAGCTACTTTCTAGCAAGTCAAAATTATTGTGTCAGTTTTACTACCTCCAACCTGTTGGGCGACATCTATTTTATATTCTGATCCTTTCAAGCTAGTTTTCATATTAAATGTCAATATCAAAAATAAATGTTTTTATTTACATTATATGATATATGTATCTATCCTGTTTTTTTAAGAAGAAGGCAGTTAGGACCTAGTGAGCTCGTCTCAATGCTGAACTTTGTCAATCTAATATTATACACCTGAACAAACAAACTGTGTTTGTTTGAACACTATAATCTCAGGAACTGCTGGTTTGAGTTGATAGATTATTTTAATATGGATAGTCTATTTATCGAAGAAGGATAGGCTATATTACATTATGTCAATTGTTCTGAAGTAACCCACGACATGTATCGTGTCATATATAAATCTTAATTATTTTCATTGAATGATGCCGGTGAAGCTGAATGCAAAAGCTAGTATTAATAATATAAATAAAAACTAAACATTTTTTACGTTTATTTTCTTAGTTTTAAACTAACTAACTTTTAGTTATAAGCTTTACCTTTTTGACAAAATACATTTATTGTATTTCTTATTTTACTAAAATGAAATACAAGATTGTTTCCCTCAAAATATTCTTTAAAAATTCTAACTCACAAGTTCAATATAATGAAAACGTATGGCGATTACGACTTCAATTTTCACACGGGGTAACCACATCAAAATATTTTCATATTTAATTATAAGTAAGACCCGCGGTGTTGAGTTCCGTCACAAAATCAAACAATAGCTTAGCACTAGGTTCCCGTGAAGTTAGCTAAAACAGAATAAAACGTTACATCAAATAATTGTAATGCTCGACTCGTAACAACTTATACGTACGTTGGCACTAAGGTTAATTACTTCAAAGTAAACACGCACCTTGAGTTACAATTTCTTGTCGAGTACAAAGGCTTTGTAATGAACATAATAAACTAGTTTTTATCTACATTCTACAAATGGCTAAACATTTATAATTATTAAAAAACTTATCAATAAAAAAATCTTTGAGTTGTTATGTTTCCATAAACGTAGCTTAGGCAGAAAGAACCTGGGAGTCGTAACACTACTATCGATAATACAATATTTTTTGATATTTTTAAAGTGTTATTATACAGAACATAATGCTATATCATAGATTCGAATTTTTGGCTTATGAAAACTATCCAACCCTCTGGCCAATAAGCCATACGTTGAAATTCTTATACGCTTGTTATAATGTTTTTATGTCCTGTCCTGTTACTACCTATATCTGTATTTTTACGAGTCCTCATTCTTAGTTATAATCTCTGAGTACCGGACATTTCCGCATAAGCAATATTTCCAAATTTTGGTTCTAACTTTCAATAGAAGAAGGAGTAGGAATTGTATTGAAATAGTCATAAAGTCCACGCAAACGAAGTTGTGGGCGGTCACTACTTAACTTGGGCGAATAACATTTTGATCTCTTATGAAAAAAATCAATAAATTCCTAATAATCATTCAAATTACACATTTCGATGTAATTTTTATGTAAATACAATATTTTTTATAATTGGTAGCGTTTATAAATAATACTAATTAATATAAGCTCTATATTCAAAAAAAAATAAGGAAGATTAACCAGTACAAAGAAACATGTTAGCCTCGTACCTTCTTGATTTTGTCACTGATACGCGACATTATTAAGTTTTGCTCTAAAATATGTCGCGTGCTCTAAAAAATATGAGAAAAATATAAATCACCTATTATGGTTATATATTTAGGTTCCCCTAAGCCTGTTAAGACACTTACCTACGCATCGACCAATTTTTTAACTTCTTACCAGAGCCAGGTAATGAAAATAATGAATTGCCTCGAGTGGAAATCGAATCCACAGTCGTCGCGCTTACAATCTCTATCTACTGCATAATAAAATATTAATATGGTTTTTATAATTATCTTTCAGCTTGGAATCGCTAAGCTTGTGGCTGTTACAATATTACTATGAACGCCGTACTGCAGTGGATTGCACTCAACTCACCCACGACAGTATTATGCAACTAAGCTGTGGGTTATTCTGTTTTATTAGTACATTAGTATAGAAAGAACTATTTCTAAAATAAAGTTAATATAATTCAGACTCAAAAGGTTACTCAAATAATTACTATTAACACTGATAATAAATTTAAAAACAAGAAAGATAGATTTAAGATAAAAAAATTATGTCAATCTTGCAATACAATTTAAGATTATTGTTTATATTTTAATTTGTTTATATAATCAAATAGGATGTCAAAGTATATTTCTTAAAGCTAAATATTATCTTTAGAGGTCATATTTTGATAACACTTTTTTAACTTATGCTATTTATAATTATTTATTTAATGTCATAAAATAATTAACATTATAACAAAGTCAAAGTCAAATAATTTTATTCAAAATAAGAAGTGACATGCTTCATTTTTTGAAAGTCAAATAACTTACCACCGGTTCACTAAAATTAAAGCCTCAGACCTGACAAGAACCTCCAGGAACTCCCTTACTGACTATATACTTCTTGAAAGTAATTCTGAAGAAGGAAATATTTATTATAAACTTCTATATCCTCCAAGCTGAGTCTTCTCAAAGTGAAGTATTGTATACCTTCTACTCAAAGTGAAGTATTGTATACCAAAAGTATTCAACAATGTTAAAAACAATATGACTTCTCATTAATTAATTCTGTTTCTACATATACTACATGAAAGCATTTCATAAATCAGGGAAAAACAAACAACATGGCAAACAGAGCCAATACACGATGAGGTAGAGCGCTGAAATTATGGATTTGGGAGTATAGAAAATCAGCAGGCAATTATTTAATGAAATTCTTATAAAAACGGAATAAAGCATATACTTTTTACGGCCACTAGTAATTTATAATTAAATTTCATAAATAGTTACAGAATAACCCGACTTGTTCTAGATAGTACGCAAGTCACACTGTTGACACTCGCTAACTGTCCTCCATTGAGTCACTACATACTTATATTTAACTTTACTATTAATTACTCATACATAATGCGTTTTGTTATTGTGTTTCTTGTTTTTATATTAGCGGTGACAATGGCGGCGCCACAATCCAAACTACAATTCGGTGATAATGGTAAGTTTGTCAAAAAAATAAATGAGATTAGATATCATTATTATTATTATTAGTCTGACAGTAAGCCCGACGGTGTTGGGTTCTATTCCCACTCGAGTTAATTACCTAGCTCTATTCGAGTATCAAAAATTGGGCAGGAAATTTAGAAAGGAGTGTTTTAATAAAAAAAATATTGTCCGATGTTTCATTGTTTATTTATCTTTCTCTGTCTACCGCGTCAAATACTTAAATATATAAGTAAAAGTAGCTTAATTTAAGAGTTTTGTCTAGTGTTTTAATCTTAATAAGCCGTAATTAAGGTCACACACTGCGAAAACTATTTAGATATAGAGATATCATACTAGTTTCTATTTAAAACATGTAGAGTTCACCATAAACGTATGTAGAGCAATCATGTCTACTTGTTACTGCAACAAAATTATATAATCTTATACCAGCTTTAAAATGAATACTCGTAACAGTTTTAATATCAAACTAATATAATACGTATATAAGTAGTAAGTGGAGAGGGATTGCATGAACGTGATGATTGTGGATTCGATTCTCAGAGGAATTCTTGTTTCATTTTCAAGTCGGTGCAAGCGTGGGGCTAACTTTCTGTCATATAAAAAGCAATTTATCGAATTCGGACGGAAAACGGAGAGCGAAATGCCTTGATACTTTACATGGGACAGACACTAGGGATAACATAAACACATGAATCTATGTAATAAAGTAATGTATACCATAAATATTATGATCTAACATATTCTTATTTATCTTATATTGTATTATAAAAAAACTTTAATATCACAATATTAAACTCTTTTTATATTACTATAAGTGATGGTTGCTGGTTCATATCTCTTAAAAGGCAACGTTTGTAACCATTATGTATTATGATTGTGGGAAACTTGAGAATTAGACTGAGGTCAATTTAGTAAGATCTGGGAAACACAAAAGTTGTAATATAACAATGAAAAAAAATAACAATGTCTATTATGTTCAGATAATAAAAATTGTAGAAAATATTTTTTTATTTTATTTTGTTAGGACGATTAAAAAGTTTTTTGGACAACTCTTATAAGTGAATTATTAATAATAATACGGTCAATGTGAACGTTTATTATAAGCTGATCATTTAAATAACGAATTTAATTCATTCATATTAAATAAAAGTATGCGATGACGAAGCAACAATCACGTCTAACAGTTATAGGCACGTAACAAGACAATACGAATACATATTCATGTATCGCGCTCACTTTGGTGACTCAAGAGACGTTATTTTTTAACTATCCGCAATTTATATAAAAAAAAATCCTATACACTATTTTCAATATTTCCTCTTTATGGAAAAGACAAGGCAAACGAGCGTGCGCGTCACCTGATGGTAAGTGATCACCGCCGCATACGACCCCGTGCAACACCAGAGGAGCTACAGGTGCGTTGACTGCCTGTAAGGTGGGTTGGGCACCGGAGCCCGTACCCAACCCACCTTACAGGCAATCACACTTTTCACCCCACTTTCTGCCGAATTTTGGAGGCATTGCGTGTTGAGTGGCAGTACTCAACGCCGCGCTTTGCCTCGACACCAGAGCGAAGAAATGGAAATATAAATTTAAGTAAATATTTCATCTCCTCGAGTGGAGATCGAACCCACAACCAGTCGGTTTTTTACAGTCACACCCTGTGCCACTGCGCCACGACCGGCCTCATTACTTTATAAATAGCCATAATTAGTAACAGCTGCAGTTGCGTAGGTTATTTTTTTAAATCACAATGCATCCCGCATATAGTAGGGTCTCTGTGGTAGGGGGCTCTGTTATTGTCTGTGGCAAAGGCAACATAGTGTCAATATACTCCATTCCATAGACCGGCCGATCAATTCCACCAGGCAGTCAATCAACAGGCAATGCCTCCAGAATTCGACTCAAAGTGGGGAGCGAAGTGTCTCGACACTACGCTCCCTATGCCTACCCTGTTGCATGCGGGATACTATATATTTTTAAATATTCACATTTATTATTCTTTTTTTCTCCTAAAATATTTTAGCATAATTGTCAAACATCTTATATCATAAACCGTTTAATATTTAAAAAATTTGCGGTATCATAGTGTTTTTAATATCAAATCCAACGCTGTTTTAATGTAAATGTGTTCATTATTATTTTAATATTAATTTAAAATTAATAATTATAATAAATATTAACATAATATTCACATAGCGAATTA
>DWMY01003097.1:0-10695 GCA_018249775.1 Heliconius hecalesia formosus
TTTATATTTCAATTTCTTCGCTCTGGTGTCGAGGTTAAGCGCGGCGTTGAGTTCTGCCACTCAACACGCAATGCCTCCAGAATTCGGCAGAAAGTGGGGAACGGAGTGTCTTAACACTAGGTTTCCTTTGCCTACCCTGCTGTGTGCGGGAAAAAAAAAAAACTACTTTAGTGGAAACAGAAAATTAGCTCAGTCGCTTCGTTCTAGTTGTGTTGGAGGTCTAGCCCACGTATCGAGGAAGGCTATATTAGGCTAAGTTGTACTAAATCATGTTAATCGTGCCGATGTTCTCCGTACTGGAGTACCGCACTCGTACGCCGCACTTAATGGGTACTTTAATATTAAATAATTAAACAAAAGTTAGATCAAAAAGATAGATCTATCTATCAGGAGTAAAATTCATCTTGGACAAGATCATAAACTATATACAACGCTAATGTTTTATCACAGTGTATTATTTATAATTTTCCATTAAAAAATATTATTGAAATTATTGAAATTTTCTTATCAAAATTCTAAAATTACTTTCCACTGGTTCTATGAACAAATCAAAATGTGCTTATTAAGCACATTATATTTATTTACGTATAATACGTACAAGTATGTATTCTACAGTCTCTGAATGTTATTGTATTTTCAGTTAATGTTACGATCTATGTCACTGACGGATAAAGTGCGCATCAAACTACTGGACTTAGAAAGTTAAAATTAGGTATGGGGGTAGGTCAGTTAGCGTTGGGGAGGATCTATATTTTTTACGAGAACGGTTAAAATCGGGATTTTGTATATTACGTCTTGAAGTTCTCGATAGCAACTTTAATAACCGCCGTCACTATAGAAATAGAATTGTTAGTTTGTTTATTACATTATATATCAAATAACATTTTATTAAACAAATAATAGTAAGTTAAAATAGACAGTAACTAGGGACTTTTCTTTTTTCACATTAACTTATATATTGAACTACGCCCTATAAAATAAAACCCTAAAAACCCTAAAACCCTATAATTAAAACTTTTATTTATCTTTAAGCCTACAGTCATTGTATGTAAGAAATATTAATTAAGCAGTATGTCAACTACACTCGGACATTAATTTTAGGATTTCGTACCACAAAGGAAAAACGGAACCCTTTAAGATCACTCTGTTGTCCGTCTGTCCGTCTGTCAAGAAGATCGAGATCGCATGAAGATATCAAGTTGAAATTAATATCAAATAACAACTATAAGCTTATGATAGTCTAAAACCCCTTGATGCACAGAAAAATCAAGCTTCTAAGTCAACGCAATCAAAAGATACGAGCAATTCTCTATGAAATTAGCTGCGTGCTCAGAACCAATACGTACTATACGTACTTCCCGTTAACCTACAGTTATGGAAATTGGCACGAAGTGATAACTTACAGTACAAATAAAGAAAAAAAACGCCGACTTATTTCATATAACAAAATTATAACAAATTTATATTTGTAGTCGATTTCACATAAAATGAATGAATCCGCCCGGAACTTTAAGTTTATTAGATAGATATTTTCCGTTTCCCAAACCTATAATTATGAAACATGAAAGATGCGAGAACTTGCAGGAAAAAACCTGAAGAAAGGAAATTTACACAAAAAAATATTACAAAATAACAGTAGTTCATTTTATATAAAATGTGTGCATATGCCCGAAAACATAACTTTGTGAACATTTATAAGTTGTATTTCCCTCGGTGGACAATTTTTTAAATAACTCACAAAAAAAATTCAGCGGGATATACAGTTTTTGCGGTAAACCAGTAAGTTAAGGAGGTGCGCTAATATTTAGTCGACAATACAGACGCGCTGGAGCTGATCTAGAACAAGCGAGACCTTGTCACTGTATAAATATACCTTAAATAGAGCACAGTGTTAGGTACACATTACTAATTGAGTTTGTTGAACTCAGGGCCTTAAACGTCTCACTGACCACCGATAGTCAAATTGATCAATGATTTTAGTTGTATATGACGTCACTACTGGACTACGAGTGGGCGATAGTGGACGCGGAAAGGAGGTCATTACAGTTTTGGAATTGTTATTAAGGGATGTAAGCTTTAAACGTGGAGGTCTTTTTTGAGTCCATATTTAAAAATTACGTGTTCTTTTAGAATTTCTGAATTGAAATTGAAAAAAATAATTCTTATTATTTTTTTATTTTAAAGTTAAATACTAATATAGTAATATGTAAAAGTCAGTATTTAACTTTGTATATTTTTTTGTATACAAAGTTAAATACTTATTGATATTAATTTGATAGTATTAATTATTCACAGACCAGATTTATGACCCTTGTAGCACATCACGCTGTATCCTGCATGTAGCAGACAGCAGAAATAAATGTATGTCCCCAGGAGGGGATCGAACCCAAAACCGCCGCGTTCGTAGTCACACAATGTGCTTAACTAAAGTACAACAATAAGTAAAATTGAATAATTACTTTGCGTCCGCTCACCTCGTCCTCGTGGTACCAGAAGATGTACGCGGGCGGTTCGGGGCTGAACTGTATGAGGCAGGTCAGGTTGATGGTGGAGCCGATGTCGACGTGCAGGTCGGGCCCGCCCAGTATACGAGCCGTGGGCACTGGAATAGACAAAATTATACGCTTATAGTATGCTTTTTTTTATGCTGTACTTGAGTTTAGTCACGTAAAAAAAAATTAACACCATTCTTCACTTCCTGCCTATTTCTGAGATATTTTATGTTTTGTTTGACCTGTCTATTATGTTTTAGGGCTCCGTACCTCAAAAGGTAAAAACAAAATCCTTATAGGATCCCTTGTCTGTCCGTCTGTCAAGATCGTTTATCTCGAGATCGCGTGAAGGTATCGAGCTGAAACTAGTATCAAATATTTAAGTCTATGGTCCCTTGAAGTATGGAAAAAAATGAAGCTTCTAAGTCAACGCAATCATAAGATATGAGCAATTTATTGCATTGATTGTGAAATTCGATTCGAAATATCATATAAGATGTTTACGCATACGCTTGTACCACAAGCAAATTTTGATTATTTGTGTACACTCTAAATATATGATATTGTTTGTAAAATGACCATTCTCTTTTATTGTCCACAACCCGCGGAGCTCGTTACTTTTTATAGATGAGTTTAAAAGATATACGCCATAAAGCATTGTTATCGTAATCCATATGTTGCGTTTGCGGGCGTCCTTTCATCGCGGCCCGAGCTCGCGGTGTACCGCCCGTACACGGTACACGGTACGCGGTACACGGTACACGGTACACGGTACACGGTACACGGCACATCACTGAAGCTTCAACGCGAAGTCTGTTAAAAATTGAAATACGTCATAAAGGTAGATAAATGTTTATTGTAGTTTTTTACTTTCACACTGTTGCAGGCCTTTTTTTTCAACTTCATGCAGTTTCTCGTATATATCTGAGTAGGCAGTAAAATCAATAGTAAAGTAACCTTTATATGTATTGCAACTTCTCGCTTCGTGCCAAATTTCATAACTGAGGTTTCGATTACGCGGCGAATTTCATACAAAATATATCAAAATCAATACATAAATGCTCGTATCTTTTGTTTACGTTGATTTAGAAGCTTAATTTTTTTCGTACTTTAAGGGATCATAGAACTAATATTTGATATAAATTTCAGCTATATTTATATACCTTCTCGAAATTTCGAGATAAATGATCTTGACAAACGGATAACAAAGTGATCCTATAGGGTTCCCGTTTTTACCTTTTGAGGTACGGAACCCTAAAAATAGTATAAATCAAGTCTCCATATATTGAACACACACAGATCTAAAACAGCAAACGTATTTATTCTAATACAATAAGTTCTAGAATATGAAGATGATATACAAGTTATGAAATAAGAGAAATAATATAAATATTGTTAGCGAACTCGTGTAAAAGAGAGCTAGAATCGCTCAAGGAATTCTGCAAGCGCCTGGTCAAGCGCTACTACGAGCGTGCAGATTCCCATCCCAACCCACTGATTGTCGAAGCGTGTAATTACGCTCCACATCCACATCCGCGTCTTCGACGCCCCAGAAGCGTCCTTTTGGATCCCGACGATCCAATCACTGCTGCCAATGCCCAATACACAGGGAGGTTTCACTCCTCAGTCCCACGTCCTACTCTTCGCCGCCGTAAAAGGCGGCGAGGCCAGTCATATATCACGGCACGCCCGCGCCTCGGTGCGGCGGGGCCCAACGGTCGTAACCCCCCATGATCAGCGTACGCGGGGTATTCCCCCGCGATCGCCAACACTTCACGAGCGTCCATCAAGCTCGTAATTTTTTCTTCAGGGGCGAGCTACACTCGCCCCTCCCAGCCCGGTGACGCTGTCAAGACCATTCTTGGTCAACAGCATTAAGTCCACTCGAAAAAAAAAAAAAAATCGTGTCAATCGGGGGCAGTTGCTTGTAAGTGACGGCTCCTATTGGAAGGAAACTAGTGTGAAGTATTGTTAGTAGGTGATACATATCAATTATTGCAATTACATAGTATCCGTTTCCAAATATTTTAGAAACATATAGACGATGTGTGTTTTAATCGGGTTTTTTAAAAAACGTTAACCGCTTCTGATTTCTAACAATATTTATTTGAGCGGAAATTGAACCCAAAACAATGAGTGCAATCTAGAGGCGTTCCGTTTCCCCAAATATCTTTATTTCATCTTATATGTTTACTCATGACAATATTTCTTATAAATATTTGATACTAGGTTTAACTAGGTATGTAACTAGGAATGTAACAAACTCTAGGGACGAAATTTAGGATTTATTATAGGTAGTCTGGATCATACACAGACTCCCCGAAGGCTTACTTTGTCATAATCGCTCATTTAAGACCTATATAATTATATGCTATTCATTAATTTATAGAGAATGTCTATAAAATTTAAGAAACGTAACTTCAGCTTAATATTACCTACTAAATACAACATAAATAAAATAAATATTATTAATATCAACTAAAAATAAATATTATTATCAATATTAATAAAACAAAACTCACTTACATGGGACAATAACACATTACACTATAGACAATGGCTCGAGAGCCAAACCAAGCCAGGCCTTCGTTTCGTGATAAAATGTGAAAGTCGAACCCAAAAGTTCGATCATATAATCAATATGTGCCTTACGAGTTACGATTACAGACTAATCTATTACATGACAAGAAAAATGATTATTATTACAAGAAAAATTATGCCAAACTGTAAGCGAGAACACAATGATGAAATATAACATATGTCGCAGAGTATGAATACGGAACGCCAACTTGTTTGACTTGGGTGTATTCAGAGGATGGTAACACTGTCAGTTGTCAATGTCAATTGTCAGCTTTTAGGGAAGTAGGGAAAAGAACGCGTCGTGCTCATAACAGTGGGGACGAGCGATGCAGACTACACTTCTCCTTCAACAAGCTCGAGGCGGGCTTGCCCACCAAAGGACATATCTTTTTTTAAAGTACATGTATAAATACAATGTTTTCAGGAAAACAAGAGATCGTAGCCTAAGTATATGGTTTGAATTTTAACTCGATATCTCCAAGCGTTCCTGAGATAAAGGCTCTTGACAGACAGATAGACGAACGGACATCAAAATAATCTTATTTAGGTCCCTTTTGTCCTTAAGAGGTACGAAACTCTAATAAATATGTCTTTTTCTATTTTTGTACACATTTATTTCCCAATAGTTTAACTTTATCTCTACAATTTAATTGAGCTTCACGCTGTATCCCATCCCAGCTTCAGCACACAAAAGGCCGAGGGAACCTAATGTTAAGACACTTTGTTCCTCACTTTCCGCTGAATTCTGGAAGCATTGCGTGTTTAGTGAACTTGCGTGTTGCTACTTGGAACTTAACGCCGAGCTTTGCTTCGACAACAGAGCTAAGAAATGGGAATATAAATTTAAATAAATATTTAATTTTTTGATTATAGGCAATACCTTATTATCGAGACAAAGCATTTTGAGTGATTTAGTCCCAAAAAATCTAGTGTCAATAAACATATTCCTTAGTACAATTTTAATCGGTATATCGTTGTATTAAAACAAACAGACTCGAGAGTTGAATTTGACAACTCGTTATTAAGAAAGTTGAGCAATAAACGAAACTTAGCGCTATATTACAAGTTGGTTAAATACTGCCGACGTCTTTAGACGTTATGCTTTTTGTTGTGGGCTAGCTACATTTCAGATTGATGCCTTTGTTGAACACTCAAAAAAGTCGATGGTTGCCGATTTTAATCCCATGAGCCATTAATTATAAGAGACAATCATACATTATGGCAAAGACAGAGGGTTTCAGTGAATACATGACGGTTGCAGGTTTGATTCTTATTTGGGGTATTGACTTGTTTCAATTTCCTTACTCTGGTAACAAGACAAAGCACAGTTTTGTGCTGGGGCGGAGACTTCGGAAGCCGCATCTCTTAACCCTAGGACTACTTTCTTAACTCGAGGACGTCGTAGCGCAGTGGCACAAACGTGTGACTGTAAGACGGAACGATTGTGGGTTCCCACGATTCGAAAGTAAATATTGGGAATTGCCGATTCGAGGAAATGAAATATTTACTATTTTCATTTTCTTCTCTTGAAACCGACGCAAAGCTCGGCGTTGAGTTCTGCCACTCAATACACAATGCCCCCAGAATTTGGCGAAAAGTGGAGAACAGTGTGTCTTACTTAACCCTGGGTTCCCTCTGCCTATTCTGCGATCTGCGGAATACTATGTGAAGCTGAGAGAAAAGAAAGAGAAAAGAAAGATAACACTTTTTGTTTGAGGAAGAACTAAAAGAACATTTTTTAAGTGTTATTCATACATTTTCTTTCCCTAGAAAAATATTTAAAAACCGATAAAAATTGGTAATACTCGTATTCAACTAACCATACGTTCTTATCGAGCTAATAATGTAATTGCTATCTTAATTCCTAAGGAATAATACCTTTCTAAAACAAATACATGACACCAGAGTTGAACTTGTATGCGAAAATTTAATTTAAATTATTTTTTATTCAATTTTAAATCGTCACGTAGTAGTGTCCTACAGGACTGGGAACCACTGGGAAGGCAATTATGCTGAGAAGAGCTTGTAAATTTTTGAACTCCGGATAATGAGCTATTTTTATTTTCTCACTATGTTTCTAAAATTGGGTGGTGCGTGATGAACGAAGTGTCTTAACACTAGGTTTCCTCTGCCTTCCCTACCGGGATACAGCGCAATGAGAAAAAAGTATTATTTTAATTATAATCCTTAGAGTACCGTTTTCAATGTTAATAAATCTGCGTAATTACTAAAAAATGAACATAAAGTACTGATCACCTCCGCCGGCGGCGCCAAGTACTTCTACCACTACTAGTGGTGAGGCCGTCGAGGGACAGTGTCTAACTGTACACGCAATGATTGTGGGTTCGATCCCGACTCTAGGGAAGGATTGTAATTGCAATGATGTGATTTTATTTAGCTTCAGACTGTCCTGCGTAACTTAACGCCGTATATATGCCAGAAAGGGCAAATGAAATAATTTAATTAAATTACTGACGTTACGTAAAGCTAAACATATCGCACTATAATGTTAATACTATGTTAAAGGTTAATTAACTAGTTACACTAGTACTAACGATTGGTAGGACCGCGCGTCGCACCGAGGCCGAAGGCTGCGCTCTTACAGTTTTCTTCATTTCTTTAGTTCTATATACTATTAAGATTTAACTGCAGCTTCGCTCACGTGATCAAATGGACTCGTACATATGAGCTGTGACGCACTCTAGATGACGAGGTGACTCTGGCTCCAAACATATTGTTCAGCTTTATAATATTAATATAATCGTAGCTGTACTTGTGTATGTAACTCTGTTTCCACAAACGATTTCTGTTCGTAGCAAGTATACGAGAGACTGTTTCCGACGTACCCCCGACGCGGCTCCGGCGCGGTCATTTACACGCACATTAAAAACTAATTAAAGCGCATAAATACCGATTCCGGCTTCTCTTACTGTTTTTTTGTTTTTTCTTCTTCCTTGTCGAATCGTTACTTAATTAACGTTTATGTTAATACGAATAAAAATACTATTATATTATTTTATTCAATTTATTTTATTTTAAGCAGATTAGGAAAATTATATACTATAAAGTTTTATTTCATTTCATCGTTTTTATTATTGTAATATATTAGATTATTGAGATTATTGTAATATATTTATTATTATTTAACGTCTGAATTTTGAATATGGGAAAAATTTTTTTTTAGCTTCACGCACATAGTAGAGTAGGCAGAGGGAACCTGAGTTAAGACATTCCGTTCCAATTAAGACTGAAAACATTGCGTGCGTGACGTTGCGTGGCGTGTTGAGTAGCGTAACTCAACGTCGCGTTTTGCCTCGTCGCCAGAGCGTAAGGAAAAAAGAAGAGATTGAGCTACTTATATTTTAGATTTGAGTGACAATAAAGTTTCCCATTTCTTTATCCTCCTAATACCATGTGTATCCTGATACTCAGGTTCTTCACACAAGTACTAAATTCCATCTTGCAATCATCAAGCATTACGGAAGTGAAAGCGTAACACACAAACACACATTCAAATTTATAGTATTAGGTATTTGAACTGATACATCATAATGTATGATTTAAATGTCAATACATATATACGAGTATGCGTCAACTTTTCACTTTTTAGTTCAAACATTTTAAATAATTTTAGAATATAATAGGTGTGATATAATCCGGACATATAAGCAGGAAAATATATTTCTGTTACATTTCAGTTGACAGCTCTCGTAGAGGAAGGGAAGCTATTGCTATGAAATACTGCAATTGTATTGTAGGAAGACGAATGGTAGGCTGCTGTGCTCATGTTGTGAGTATTATATGGTACCTTAGTTGGGCTAGCTACCAAAATAATTTAGTTCCACCTGCACACTTCTTAGATGATATTTTAATAATAATAGAAGAAGAATAAAATATTCATTAAAATGTGTTTTATTTATAAATAATAAACATTAATGCTTAAACAACTCAGTAATCACATATTTTATAGAAGTTGATATTCAAGAAATTGTGCTGCGAACTTAACCTCACTTTTATTGCCAAAATTTATATAGATTTCAGGGAGGGAATGATGTACCTAAATCTATTAAATCATACCATTTTCATATCTACATCCAAAAATGTATGGAATAGTTTCAGTCTCCTTTAAGTGTTTTCCCACAATTTTTTCTCTGGCGGTCTTGGTACGCGTGCGGGAGGAGAAATTAAATGAAAAGTAGGGAACGGAGTGTCTTAACACTAGGTTCCCTCTGCCTACCCTGCTGTGTGCGGGATACAGCGTGAAGGTGATTTAATTTTGATTTAAGTTTATACTATTCACAAATTTGAATAGTATTTTATTTAGTGTTTTATATAATAGTATTTATATTTGTTTTTAATATTATTCAAACGCGTAAATAGACAAGCCTGAAGTAATAATGAAGATCAAAAACTTTATATACTTCTCTAAAAAAGAATCAAATATCATAAAATCAAATCTAAAATGTAGGACAATAGTCCAAAGCAGTACTGCACTGCAAGAGCGTCCTCAGCGTTTGCTCTCAGATGCAAATAGTCCAACGTGAATGGTTAGTGACGCTAATACAAATGACCTAGTCGCTCTCACAATGGTAGCGAGATGGTGCGAGGAACAATGCTGGTCGGTGTGCATATAACTCAGGGACGACCCCCTCTCCCCCAGCCAAGGACGAGGGGGAGAGCAGCAGAACAAGCTTAGTTCAAATTAAAGTGATATTTAGAAATGTTAATTTCGTCTACTTTGAAAAGTAAATTGATGCGACTTTTTTTATTATAAAGTTATTGAAATAAAAACAAACACTGAATGTTAAGGAACGTTTAGTAAAATTGAATGATGAAAACTGTATTTAAATCGGTTAAGCCGTTTCTGAGATTAGCGTGCATAGACGCTGAGATAAAAAATATGTTGTTTTGGGCCCTTTTGTTCAGATAGGTGATCCTATCAATTTTATCATATAACTTCAATCCATTCCATGTATAGACAGTGATCAGTAACATTTTTATTGTACATATAGATATGAAGTATCATTTTTATCAGCTTCACGCTGTATCCCTCATGCAGCAGGAAAGGCAGAGGTCACTTAGTTTTAAGACACTACACCACACGCAGCGCTTTGTCTTCTATACCAGAGGGAAAGAATGAAAATATAAATTTAAATAAATATTTATTTTCCTCGAGTGGGTATCAAACCTACCACCAACACACACAATCATCACGTCACATGTGAGCCATTTATTGCTAATAATAATTGATATCTTACTTCCTATTCCTCCCAATAATAAAAATGTGAAAGTTACATACTCGTAAATGAAACTTAACAGTTACATAGCTTACACATCCGAATAACACATACATTTTATGTGAATATTTTGCTATGATATAATAATGAGTTCAAACAGGCGAAGCCACGAGTCCGGGGGTAGCAGGGGGCAGCGAGGCGGGCGGCACTTAGCTTTACCCGCGACAAATTGGTTTAATCGCTTGCTTCTTTGTTGCACTAAGCGCTTCTTGTGAGGGAACTTTGGCGTCAGATGCTACATTGTTACACTGGAATTATAAAAGATACTATAAATTGTATTATGATACTTCGAGGATATCTCTCCGATCCGATACGACAACGTACGT
>DWMY01003098.1:0-10694 GCA_018249775.1 Heliconius hecalesia formosus
GAAACTTCCACATAGTTCAGCTGAGTGCCTTTTAAATCATACCTACCTACTTCCACTGATTCCGCAGGGAGGGTCTAACCAAACACACCCTGTATTTGTACTCAAACAGACTATTGTCCAAACAACGTTACGTATCATGAATGTATAGTATGTTTATTGTTTCATAGATTGTCCGCTGTATTGTGTCGGTACCTTTGTTACATCAAATTAAAATGAATTAAAGCTTATTTGTACTAATCTTGCAATATGTATATGTAATTAGTAGGCAGAGGGAACCTGGGAACCAACCAGTGAAAAGACAGTCCATTCTCATTAAGGCACTTTCGTTCCCCTGTAGTGTGGCATCCAACCTACCTCTTTTTTTACACACGTATCCCCTGCGCCACGACAGGTCTCCATATAAAATTAAAAATGTCATTCAAAAGATGAAAATGAAACAAAAAGAAAAGAAAAAAAAAAAAGAAAAGGTTAAAGACACGTAATTAAAGAAATGATATATTTTTTAGTTTCACGATGTTTCTTGAATAGTAGAGCAGTAAGGGGGATTCTAGTGTCAAGACACTCTGTTCACCACGCACCGCTCAATTCACGAGACATTGTTTAAAACTTAAAGGATATATGGGTGTAAAAAACACCCATGAACATTTGGTTTTTAGTCGCTACACTCTTTAATTTTAGTCACAGCGCTTTTGTGTATCCTCCTAAGCTGTCTGTATCCCTTGAACGCAGGAGAGAAGTGATCGTTCTCACGCGCAATTTTTACTACACGCTTGCCTCCATGGTGTATCCGTAACAGTCATAATGTGCTATTGATTGACATTATATGTATGTAAGTACTTATTTAGAAAACGTATAAAAATTTGAAAGTAACGGGACTCGAACCCGCGCCGAGAAAACTATTGGGCTTGTTTATTTTCTTTTTAGTTTTATGCAGTCGGGGTTTTTGTTTTTATAAATATTTTTTTATAAAAACTAAGATGTTTGAACACCCGTCACAATCTTAGTGTGTTACGTTATTCGTTATAGACACTGGCGGTACTCTACACTGCGCTTTATCTTTTTTGCAGAGCGAAGATTTGAAAATATTTCATTTCATTCCCCTAGTGGGAATTGAACCTACTGTGCTGCTGCCTTGATTTACGCCATTTTATAAATTAATATACAAGCCAAAGCTTTACTACAAATTGATTAAAATGCTTTTATAATATATACCCTTTGCAGGAAATATTTTAACCAAATGAAGACCGCCTACACTATGCCGTCAAGTAACGAATAGAACGAATATTATCCGAAAATATTTTATGGAAGCTCTTTGTGAACTGTAATTACGAATTTTATGTACAGATTAAAACCAAGGCCGGTCGTGGCGCAGTGGCACAGGGTGTGACTGTAAAAACCGACTGGTTGTGGGTTCGATCCCCACTCGAGGAGATGAAATATTTACTTAAATTTATATTTCCATTTCTTCGCTCTGGTGTGGAGGCAAAGCGCGGCGTTGAGTTCTGCCACTCAACACGCAATGCCTCCAAAAAATTCGGCAGAAAGTGTTAATTTTTTTAAATTTTAATTAAAACCAATACTGGCTTTTTTAGGACCAGAACCTGTAGGGATTGTCTTAAAATATAAAGTTTTTGCATTTTAATTTTTAACCTATGTTAAATTGTTTTTAAAATTAAAATGTTGGTGGAATATTTTGTATACATTTAAAATGATTAATAACTGAGGTCGTTAAAGCGCAATATCACAAGTAGTGGTGGTAATGACAAACGAGACGGTCATGGGTTCGATTCTCACACGGGATAGTAAATTAGTTCATATTTTAATTTACTTGCTCTAGTATCGAGACAAAGTGCGGCGTTGAGTTCCACTACTAAACATGCAATACCTTCATAACTCGGCGGAAAGTGATGAAAAGAAGTCGTCGCCGTTAATGAGAACGGAATGTCTGAATAGTAGGCTCCAAGGTTTGCCTCTGCCTACCCTGCTATGTGCGAGACACAGCGTGAAGCTGAAAAAAAATTTATCAAATTCGCGACAAATTTATAGGACATAAAATATCGATAAACTAGTTGTTATCGTAGAGCGTTTTGATGTACTAAAACGGTAGAAGAATTTACGAAGTAAAAAAAGCTGTTTCATTAAATTGACGATGTGGGGCAAAAACAAAGAATATGAGATAACTATCGAAAATTTTATGGGACGCGAATTTAATGAGGATTTTTTTTGTACTACTTTTTTGTGGAAGTAGGCAGGTATAGGACTCCAGTGTTAAAATATTTTGTTCCCTATTTTGCGCCTTTAGCGTTAATGTATGTTTGAAAAAGAAAATTTACCTGTATTTTAAATCCAACCATCTCCATAAAAAAGATTTACCCAAATACCTTCAACAAAGTGACTTACTTTGATCCATTTCGCAGCATAAATGACACCCTGCGATAGTAACCATCATTTCCGGTCACCTGACTCTAAAATAGGGTATTAGCTCACTTTAATTACTTGGACGATTCGATTAGTAGCTTGCCCGCAATCTACGGCGTAGTTATTGTCTACGACGTGACGTAGCGAAATTATACTGTACATTTAACATTAAATCACGTCATTGCGTCGTAGTGCATTTCGATCTTAACTATAGGATCATAATGATTGTGGATTCAATTTCCGCTTTGCGGGTAGTAGGACTATATCACTTGTATTTTTGTGATAAAAAAGACCGTTGTTAAGTAATTATTTTCAGTTCCTAACTCTAAATATTGTTTGATACATCTTCTTGAACATTTTCTACTATGACAATATTTAATTATTTTTTATTGTTTTATACTTTACCTGTTACGGTTCTTTTTTGTGATCTTTAATTTTTACATGTATGTGAAAAATGCTTATTATGCTGAATAAAAGTTGTTAAGGTAGCATTTTATTATTTCTGATTTATTCAGCTGAAACTTATCATAGACTAGATAGATCGTAAAAATATACAAAAAAAAAATATTCATATGTGTCCAGTAATTCCGAAGATGTATAGAAAAAAAAATATTATCATATATTCGACATCACTATATTTTTAGACCAAAACTTTTTATTCGTACAAATAATTTGACATACAGACACACAGCACAGCAACAATATTAGTATTTATTATAAAACTCTAATATTCACAAAATATTTTTCATTAATCAATGCATATCCTGGTTTTCGCCAAAAATAGCTCAAATAAAAGCGATTTTATTTCTCATTTCCGCTTTTTTATCTCCTATATATATGTATATATAAACTATAAAAAGCCGCCCAATAACCTGCCACATGCTGAGTAACAAGATCAGGACGGCCGCACCTTGTAATCATCCCGGCGGGTCACTCAGTTGACAATATCGTGTCCCTCTTTCATTAGATTTTTGGGGTCAATTCGGGTATACGAGTATAGAGTTTATTTGTCTTTGTCATTTTGTTGTTCTACTCTATCTATGTTCGGGGTCACTTATTAAAATATTTTCTGAATAGATCTTATTTGGAAATTTTGTCACAATTGAAGTAAATATAAGATGTTTCATATAACAGGTGCTGAGTATAAATTTAATCACACGTAGCAGGCTGGCAGAGGGAACCTAGTATTAAGATATTCCGTTTCCCACTTTCAGCCGAATTCTGGAGGCATTGCGTGCTGAGTGGCGGAACTCAACGCCACGCTTTACCTCGACACCAGAGCGAAGAAATGAGATATAAATTGAAATAAATATTTCATCTCCTCGAGTGACAGTCGATTTTCCAGTCACACTTTGTGCCTCTGTGCTACGACCGGCCTCAGGTGCTAACTAAGTAGGTTTATTTGTAAATTTTCTTAAATTCCAAATTAAATATACTAAATGAAATACTAAAGTAATATTGTGACTTTAGTTTAAGTTGTCAAATATGTTTTACACATTGAATAAGAAAATTTAATATTGAATGTTAAAAATTTAAAAAAAATTCCAAACTTAAAACGTTTTAAAAATTGCTTCTGTGTAAAACTTGTTAATTTTTAATTAAAAACCAAAAGCCCGTGAACTCTTTATAAAAAAATATGCTCAAATCTTTTTCACGATATTGACAAATCCTTAATGAGAAAAATCTTTACACCAAAGATTGCGACGAAGAGTGACTTGACATAAAAACTTTTTAAATAAACTGTATTTGACAGCTAATTTGAATGGACTTTCTGAAAGCTAATGAATTAATAAAAAAATATATAATTACGTCACCGATTTCATTTTTATATCCATTTATTTTCTATAGAACACGTATAGAAAGAAACAGCTAAACAATTTTCTAACTTTGCATATTATGTAACTCTTGCATATGCAAATTTAGAAAATTGTTAGCTGGTCTACAAGTTATTAACAGTGCGATATGTGACAATTTTTTTGTTAAAATTCTTATATTTTGTACCTCATTAGACAATCT
The DNA here is from genome assembly GCA_018249775.1 of Heliconius hecalesia formosus. Classification (NCBI taxonomy): domain Eukaryota; kingdom Metazoa; phylum Arthropoda; class Insecta; order Lepidoptera; family Nymphalidae; genus Heliconius; species Heliconius hecalesia. The sequence continues at coordinate 4,435 of DWMY01003098.1, forward strand.
AGCAGGTGAGGATGGTTTTTTTATAAAATTGTATAATTAAGTTCAGCAACCCCATTAGTGATAATTATTCAGTTTGAATTGTTTTCATTTTTTTTGCTCTCGAAGACAAAGTGCGGCGTTGAGTTTCGCTCAAAACACTTACAATACCTTGAAAAATTACCGAAAAATGGTATATACTCGAAATAAGTTCGCTCTGTCCACGTTGTATATTGACGAAATCGTAATTTTAGGCCCAAAGAGAGAATTAGTTCTGCCATTCAAAAGAAATATTTTTTTGAATGGCAGAACTACATGTAATATCCATTTAACATTCCACTTTTCACTTTCCACCGAACTCTGGAGGTATTGCGTGTTGCGTGACGGAACTTAACCCCGCGCATTATTTTGATACCAGAGCGAAGAAATGAAAACTTTAAATATTTTATTACCCCAAGTCCAAATTGAAACGCGCCCTATCACGTTTACAGCCGCACGCTTGTACCCCTGTGCCACGACTGGCCTCAAAATTTAAAATAATTTAGCTATATTCATCATTCTCCAGAGTATAGATGGAACTTCCAATCATGTCTATAGTAAAACGCCTCAATGCGTCTTGATGGCCTCTCGCTAAATTACGTGAATACCATAGAGTATAATTAAACCCGCTATAGTTACTATATAAGTATTTTATTCTGGTGCAATACATCTCATTAGATATGGCTATATGATATATTATTTATATAAAAGCCTAGTCGTGATACAGGGGCACAAAATGTGACTGTAAAATCGACTGGTTGTGGGTTGATCCCCACTCGAGGAAATTGAATATTTATTTACATTTATATTTTCGTTTCTGCTCTATGTCGAGGCAAAGTGTGGCGTTAAGTTCCGTCACTCAACACGCAATACGTCCAGAACTCGGGAGACAGTGGGGAACGGAGTGTCATAACAGGAAGCTGATTTAATTTGACATTTTATTTTAATTTATATAAAACATATAACTATATAAAGATTAAAAGTAAATATAAATAAGGTTACGTAATAGTAAAAAAAAAAAAAAAATGCAGGAGTAATTAGACTTCCCACCGGAGTCAAGGTCCAAATATTTTGATGTGATAAATTCACTTTCCACTGCTCATTTTCAGTACTTTCAACAAAAGATAGCACTTTGTGTTCTGTATGGCTCATAAATTTTAAGCATTTCAGACATAATTCAGGCTAATGAGGGGATTTAAAGAGAGATTTTAAAAAGTGATATGAAAAGAACTTTTATATTTCATATTTGTGTTCGTATAATATTTGTTGACCTTGAAAAACTATGCATACATACATACATATTGAAAAAAATTAAGGTAACGATTAGTAACTAACAAAATTCATATCAATAAATAAAATAAATAAATCAGCTTCACGCTGTATCCCGCACACAGCAGGATAGGCAAAGGGAACCTAGTGCTAAGACACTCCGTTCCCTACTTTCTGTCGGATTCTGGAGGCATTGCGTGTTGAGTGGCAGAACTCAACGCCGTGCTTTGCCTCGACACCAGAGCGAAGAAATGGAAATATAAATTTAAGTAAGTATTTCATCACCTCGAGTGGGGATCGAACCCACGACCAGTCGGTTTTACAGTCACATTTTATGCTCCTGCGCTACGACTGGCCTTTAATCATATTAATAAATAATAATATATCAATAAACACTAATTTAAAGCCTCTAAAATAAGCAACCTAAATAAAGATAAAAATAACACAATATACATTTACAAAAAATATAATTAATCCATAGAGTCTTAAAATAGAAAATATTTAAATGAGTTTTTTTAAACAAAAATACTATGATTTAGATTGGAGCCAATTACATTACAATTTCCAATTGAACTAAAATATGAACATTGTTTTCCTTAAATTGTTTTCGTAAGCGAGCTTTTTGTGTTCTTTGTTACACTGCAAATATTTAACCAACCAGAAACAAATAAAAACTTGGAACAAAGTAACACAAATGTTTCACATTTATACCACCCAGTAAAGAGATAAAACGGGGCCTTTTATTCTGATTTGTATTTACCATTCCTGTCTGAAAAGTTCAAAATAAATTTATATTTGGTATTTAAAAAAATAAGACTAGTTAGTATTTATGTTATGTTTGCTTAGAAACTCCTGCTTTTATAATGGAAAAGACAAGGCAAACGGGCGTTCTAATCACCTGATGGTAAGTGATCACCGCCACCCAACACCGGAGGAGCTACAGGTGCGTTGCCGGCCTTTAAGGTGGAGATAGACGCGCTTTTTGAAGGTATCCATGTCATATCGACCTGGAAACAAGTAGGCCATTCCACAATTCCGTGGTGCATGGAAGGAAGTTCCAACGAAACCGCACAGTATTGGAGTGCCACATATCCAGGTGGTGTGGATGATATTTAAGCTGTGCGGTTAGAAAATTCGGCAACAGGTAACAGGTCAAACAGTTCTTTAGAATAGTTTCCATGATAAATGCAGTAGAGAATACATAGCGAGGAGCTTCTTCCCGCTCTCGTAGGAGCTTCTAAAAATCTTCGAACCGCTCTTCGACCTCTAACCTATCAACATGCCAGATTCCAAGATTCTCAGCTCAGCAGTTTCGTCTGTGCCTTGTCTATCAGTATATATCTACTCATGACTAAAAAAAAAATTAATATTTAGAGAGTAAATTTTAATAATCATATTAACTACATTTCAACATATTTATTTCTTTCTCTTTATAAATGCAATGTAAACGTACAACTGCAACATTCAAATAAACATCACGTTCAAATTGTCCCACTAAGGTCTTGCAATTCGTATTCATGTCAATAAATATAAGAACAAGAACTATAAATAATAGATTTTTTATGTATTTTTTCCGGGTAAACAGAGAAGGGGAAAGCCAAGGATCTTTTTTTATCCAAAATAAGAATAATTTTATGATTATTTTTATTATTTTCAACGGTTCTTTGTATAACTAAATATATGAATGTGAAATATTAACAACTCATAGAAAAAAGCAACGTGTACAAAACATATTTTGTGACTTTGTTTTTTATTTTTTTTATTTATGTGTATGCTTCTATCGTATATCTTATTTTGTGGCTTATTTAGAATTCTTATATATGCCAAACATTTAAGGGAATTTTGCGTGCCAGTAAAATTGTTATTTGTTTTTGACATTATTTTTATATTATTTTTGTACATGTATATTTAGAAGTAGTTCAAAATTTAATTAATTTTATTGATACTTTTGTCATGTTGACATCAAAAGCCAGTTTTAGCTTAGTAAAACATGTTATGAAATTATTTTAATGTAATACTTGAAAATGAATTATAAAGTGCCGAACCAAATTAAACGTGATAGATTTATAATTAGTTAGGTAAATATAAATATTAATTTGATTTATTAGAAATTTATAACTTTAATAATGATAATATAAATTAAGATTAAATACTATCATTAAAATTAAATTTAAATTATTAAATCCCGCACACGGCAGGGTAGGAGGGAGGGAATCTAGTGTTAAGACACACCGTTCCTCAATTTCCGCCGAGTTCTGGAGACATTGCGTGTCGAGTGGCGGAACTCAACGCAGCTGATTTAATTTTTGTTGAGTAACTTAACTCAAGGCCGCACTTTGCCTCACCATCGGCGCGAAGAAACGAAAATATATTATAAATTATTTTATTTCCTCGGATGCGAATCGAATCCACAACCTATCACTTAACATATAGTCACACGCTTGTGCCCCTGCGCCACGACTGCTCTAAATATTTATCCATAATATTATTCTCTTATCTTCTTATAACATCATTATATTTACTATTTACTATATGCAACACAAGCACTGTATGATAAGAAATAAAATCCATCCTAAAATGTTCCTTTCACTCGGCATCTATTTGAATTCACAAGGGCATGGATATCTAGGTCCCAATCGGCATTACGAGGGGAAAACAGCATTTTCCTACATCATTCTACGTTCCCTGTCCTCGGTCACGTATCAACCAATCCCTGCACGTGACTTGCTTCAGAATGTGCGCAAAGTAAATATCTATCAACAGACTCACTCTATAGTCAAACTATGTAAATTATAGCTGGCAAAAGGATTTTCACAAAAAAAACCACTGATTTTCGTGCAGGTAAGTACAAATTGAATAATAGTTTTGTAGGATTTCGTGTTTTGACGGAGCCAGAAATATATAGATAGATGCTTTAGTGATTTCGTGTAAAATATTTTTAATAGGCGAAATAAGTATTTAGTTGTTCCGAGGAATATATTAATATTTTAAAACTCTATTAAAAAACTTAGTTTTTCTTTTTGTAAGAATCGATTTCGTTTGACAAAATTCCAAATAATTGATAATATAATAATAGGACACAATAATAGGATACAGGATATTGATAATTGGGATAAAAAATAACGACCATTCATTTATAACTGGTTGAATACTAATCCTACTAATATCCTCTAATAAATCTTGAAATACCTGTAGTAGTAGTAAATTGACTGACTGCTTTGGGTTAATCTCATTTCAATTTACAAAAGAAAAATGTCCTAAATAATAATGTATTTGGTAATTATTAGTTGCAATGTTATATTGTTTTCATTAGTTGACGCAGAAAGACAAAAATACATTAGAAGACATAAACTATAATTTAACTTTTCAATTAAAAATGAAAGCAAATAAAAGCAAATAAAGTTAAATAGTTTGGAAATCTAAAACTTTTAAAAGCTTAGATTTAAGCTCCACGTTTAAAGTGACTTTATATTATATAATAGTAATTATGTATTTATTCATATATCTTTTTTGTTATCTTTATGTTTTATACCGTAAATGGCAAGATAGGTAGAGGGAAATAGTGTTAAGACATTCCGTTCCACACTTTCCGCCGAATTGTCGAGACGTTGCGTGGTGTTTGGCGGAACTCAACCCTGCGCTTTTCTTTGTAACAGAGCAAAAAAATCAAAATATTAAATAATTTATCCTAGTGGGAATCGAGCCAACAACTGCCACGTCTACAGATATTATTTTTTTACTTATTTATACCATTGTATGTTTTTGAATACATTTGTAGACTACATTTATTGTAAGTCACAACTTGATTAGGTGATTTTTCTACGAATTAATGGAATATTTTTAAAAATCTTTTTTTTTCAGTCTTTATTTCTTTAATTAAAGTGGATGTTTTTTTTATATATATTGATATAATTAAATTTAATGAAATGATCAAGTTCTCGAATATTATTTATACATAGATTTTATATTAGCCTAAAATAATTGCTCATTTATCAGTCAGGATACACGATTTATGATAAGGATGCAGCGTTCTGTGTAGAAGAAATGATATATTTTATTATATTTCACTTCTTTTTATCTTTAATAAAAAATATATTTTTTTATAATTTTTACTCTACTTTTATTGATCTCTCATACAAATACAAAGCTCAGTTTAAGACTCGCAAGCTGTATGTCTAGGATAAAAAAAATAAAAAAGTATATTGATGTAAACTTTTAAATTTTATATAATGTAAAGAGATGCCATCTATCTCATACGAGGTATATTTCACTGAAAACGGACGTGGTTTTTTCAGAAACAAACATGAAACAGCAAACGTTCCAAGCGTTATCTAACAGATGGCGCAAATATTTCAACGCCATCTATAAGGATATTTTTGAATTATTTCGTTTCAAAATACGTTTACAAAAGCTTATATTTTCGTTAAAATTTAGTTAGAATTCTACTACAGCCTTGTATATTGTATGATGTATACTGTATATATAGAAATCAATACTGAAAATGAAGACAAGTTGCTTTTTCAATTTCTTTCCTTAAAAAACCGAAGCTTTCCTACCAATTTCAGGATTATAGTTTAATTCAGGATTGTAGTAAAATTAGGAAAATTTAAGTTGTAAAAATTTACAAATTTAAGTTAGCAGTCACAAGAACATATTTTTTATGAAATGAACTAAAAATATAGATTTGTAAAGCTTTATTCTATGAAATAACAACGAATTTTCATTTTTCATATTTTTTCCTATATTTGTATTGTAAGTTCTCACGTCATGCTAAATTTCATAACTTAGCTTAGCGAAATATCATATAGGTTTTGATTACGAGGGAAATTTCATATAAAATGCAACAAAATCGATGCACAAATGCATCTTTTCTCATTTTTTGATGGCGTTGACTTAGAAGCTTGATTTTTTCTGCCCTTCAAGGGACCATAGATCTGAATATAAGACATTAGTTTCATCTTGATACTTCCAATTGA
>DWMY01003099.1:0-10693 GCA_018249775.1 Heliconius hecalesia formosus
TTCTGCCACTCAACACGCAATGCCTCCAGAATTCGGCAGAAAGTGGGGAACGGAGTGTCTTAACACTAGGTTCCCTCTGCCTACCCTGCTGTGTGCGGGATAAAGCGTGAAGCTAATTTTTTTTTTTATTATTTTTTTTTGGACAAATAAGACCTAGTTCTTTATCATTTGTTTAAATACACCCACGTACTGATGGTGGAGGGGGATGTCCTTGCCTGTAATCTCCCTAGTGATAGCTATAAGCCTCCTTTGACCATCTTTCAATGTATATTCAATTTCTTTAAGTTTTTCATATCATTTAGCACTAATTTTCTTGGTATATTCAATAAAAAAATATTCTTTCTTTCTCTGTCTTAAATAATTTTAAGAGGAAGAGATAGAAAAAAAAATCTTGTAACAACTTAGCTGTTTTGGCTGTTTGTTTGTGCGTTTACACGCTAGTCTCTAAATCGATTTAATCAATTTAAACTCTGTTTTCACTATTGTATTCATTATATTTAATAAATGTCTCTTAAATTAGTGTGAGTTTTATTTGGTTTATAAATAATAAAGTTATGTCAATGTAAAATATTGCATTCGACTTTATTGCTACTAAATAATTGTTTTACTCAATTAGCGTATGAATATTGTTTTTAAAATGACAATTACGAGACCACGAAAGCTATTCAGATAAGAAAATAAATAATCATGTAGAACAAGCAGACATAGCCAAATTCACAAAAATTACACCACGATAGTGTTATATACACATACATGCACATAATATACATATATGAGCTAAATAAACAAGTTATTATCACAATTTTCTTCTCTATTGAAACTGAAAGCCCCTGTAGAATACAGTATATCAAAGGGAAAATAACATAAAAAAACGAAATCGACAGTGACTTTTAAATTAAAAACAAGTGACGAGAGTGTGAGTGTGACGGAGCTTTAAGCTTTGTTTCACGTGAAGCTTTTGTTATTTCACCGTGCTCGATCAGATTGAATGGCATTATTATTATTTTTAATTTTTTCAGCTTCACGCTATATTCTACATATATTAAGATAGGTACATGGAATCTAGTATTAAGACATTTCCGCTGAATTTTCAAGACATTGCGTGATACGTGGTGAAAGTCAACGCCACACTTTGTCTTAGTACCATTATCAGAGAGAAAATGAAAATATAAAGAGTAGTAATCGAATCCACAACCGTCGCGTTTACAGTCACACGCTGTGCCCAAAACGCCACGACAACCTAAAAACAAGCGACGACGGTGTGAGTGTGACGGAGCTTTAAGCTTTGTTTCAGCGAAGCTTTTGTTATTTTACGTGCTCGATCAGATAGAACGGCATTATGTGTGATAGTATCGCGTTTTTCACGCTTCTAGCTTTTTGACGGTACGGCACTGACAAGTTGAGATTTTAGTGTAGCAATGATATAAGTTTTATATAATTAATAAAAAAATAGCATATATGGTAATACTGATGTATAGTATGTGATGATAGCTGATGTATAGAAGTAGGAGTATATGATGATGATAGTTTTAGTTCGATCAATAATAAGCTGTGCATAGAAATATTTTAGTTCGATTACCGCGTGAAGCAATTTATTTGTATTGGACTGAGATCTCAAATTGGTTCTATCTCTGAAATGGTCCCACTTTCAAGTTAGTCAGTACGCATGCAGTCTTAACTGACATCACATCATACTGAAATTAATATCAAATATCCAAGTCTATGGTCCCTTGGAGCTCAAAAAAAAATTAAGATTCTAATTCAATACAATCAAAAGATACGACCGTTTATACTGCATTTCGTATGAAATTCGTCGAGTAATAAAAACTATAGGGTACTTTTCGCAGACCTACAGTTATAAAATTTCACACTAAGTGAAAACTAACTATACAAATAAAGAAAAACATTCGAAAAGTGAAAATTTATAAATATTGTATAGGAAAAATACACAAAACAAATTTGTATTTGTAAACTTATATATGCAATCAATAATTTTGTATGAAATTGAACTTCAGTTTGTCAATTTTTATACGTTGTACTTCTCGTTCACCTACAATTCTGAAATTGGCAAGCCTCTAACCAGTATTTTTCTAAAATAAAATACAGTCGTGAATTTACATACGATGGTTGTGGGTTCGTTTCCCGTTCGGTCTTCGAGCTTGGCAAGACAAATTGCGGCGTTAAGTTTCGCCACTCTACATGCAATGTCCCAAATGGGGCAAAATGATAAGAAAGGAGTGTTTTGACACTAGATTATCTCTGCATATACTGTCATATGAAAAATATAGCGTAAAAAAAGATAAATTGAATAAAAACGTAAGTTCCACCAATTATTAAGTAATAATAACTAGCTTTATTTCACAAAAAATAAATTAATCAGCTTCACGTTGTATTCCGCACACAGCAACCCTGCTGTGTGGCAGGCAGATGGAATTTGGTGTTAATACACTCCGTTCCCCACTTTCCGCCAAGTTCTGGAGGCATTGCGTGTTAAGTGGCGGAACTCAATGCCGCGCTTTGCCTCGACACCAGAGCGAAGAAATTAAAATATAAATGTAAATAAATATTTCATCTTCTCGAGTGGGAATCGAACCCACAACCAGTCGATTTTGCAGTCACACTTTGTGCCCCTGCGCCACGACCAGCTCTTATTTATTACATCAAGTTCTTTTTACTCACTGTATACTTGATGAAAACGTAAAAAAAAAACACTTTAAAAAATCTTTTATAATGCTTTTCGCACATAAAATGAAATAGTATGGCCATGTTGCGTGCGAGCCTAAGAAATATGTCGAAAGGAAGTATCTTGCTATGTTTGTCACTGGAGTTAGACTCCTCAGAATGTCATGATGTCAGATGTCGTGATGTCGTGACTAACTATTAATGGGAATAAAAGGGGAACGAACGCCATCTATAAGAATACATGGACTACTATAAGGAATATATGTACGTAAATATTCTAGCAGATATAATAAAAAAAGTGAAAACCGCTTATAAATTAAATAGAAATTTAACCCACAACTATTTTGTATGTACTGTACACTAAATCCAACCTTTTTATCTTAACTGATAAAATACCAACGACAGAAACAAGCAAAGCTTTATCTTTATATAATTTTTGTTTCCATATAAAAACTTATTGATCGATTCTCCTTTCAACAACACGTAAGCAATTTCGTAGATCCACTGTCACGTCGCAAAAGGCTGAAACTGGTCGTTAACGGTCTTGTCACTTACAATTTTTTTATAGGCAAACGTTTCTAGAATAGTGTCGTGTTTTTATAAGCTTTCTTCTTAAGTTTTCAGGGACAGGGTAGCAAATTCAATGCTCGATTACTTTATATTATAACACGAGGTCTCGAGATAAGACGCGGCGTTTGAGTTCGGCCACTAAACACTCAATGCCTTAAAAATTCATTGGAAAATGGGAAACGGAGTGTCTTAACACTAAGTTCCATTTGCCTACTCTGCTTTATGTGGGATACATGGTGGAATTAAAAAATAATAATTCGTATTGCCATTTACGTAATTATTACAATTTCTTAATGCCCGCCTTGGTAGTGCCAAAGAAAGCGACGTGTCAAATTTCATATTTCTACGGGCAGTAGTATCTCCTTGTTCCTCGTCGTGTCAGTCATTGACAGTGACGGAAGTATTACATTAAAGCAAAATATATTGGTGACAAAATTGATATCTTTGAAATTTTATATAAAAAAAAATTGCTTCATCCCGCACACAGCAGAGTAGGTATAGAGAAACTAGTGTTAAGGCACTCTGTTCCCCACTTTCCGCCGAATTCTGAAGGTGTTGTTGAGTGGTGGAACTCAACGCCGAAAGAAATAAAAATATAAATGTAGAATATATATTTATAAATATATATTTCTAAATATATATTTCATTTTCCCGAGTGGGGATTGAGGCCACAAATAGTCGATGTTACAGTCACACTTTGTGCATTTGTGCCACGACTGACCTCAATTGAAATTTTAATAGTGAAATTACAAAACATAAAATTGCAGAACTCAAAAATAAAACATCGAAATACTTTATTCAAACAAAACTACAATACTACATAAATATTTTTTAAACTTTAACATCAAAATTACTTAAAAGCTCATCTCTCCCTCTCATTAGACTGACATTGCATTGCGTGTGCTTTCGACTCACGAACTTCGAGTGCAAAAGCTACTATTGTAAGATACAGGAAGTTCCAATAAGTATTAAAAGAGGGTTGTAAGTGGAAGATGCTAATTAATAAGCAATAGAATTTGGAACAATGATACTTGACGGTGTCATAGGGTTCAAGTTTGAAATTAGGGTGAAATTTTACGCTACAGTATTTTAACATTTTTTAAAGTGTTATTCCATTTTTTTTTGTTGCCTACATTCCGTCCAGCTTTTGAGAAGAATATTAATTTTATATTGATAAATATTCAACATTTTAAAATCAAAATTTTAAAATTATAAATATTCGTGGCATAATAATTAATGTTGAGTACTACCTAGCTCGAAAGAATGTGATATACAAGAATGTACCAAGCTGCTCTAACATAAAGTTACAGAAGAAGAAGCAGATATATATCTGAGACGCAATTTTGACTCTATAATAAAAATACGTTATTGCTTATAGAAAAAAATGTAACTATAGGGAAATACCAACCTATCCTAATCAGCCACTTTAAAAATTCCTATTATATATATATAGTATATATATATATATATATATATATATATATATATATATGTACGTGATAAATAATAAAACAAAGTGATATTAAATTAAACCTCGACTACATTATTTATTATACAATTTTATAAACCCCAAAGGCAAAAAATCCATTTCGAACAATTTTTGGTGCTCTGTGGTCATGGCTAGGCTCATTACGGACTCTGAAACTGAGTCTATTCTTGACCAAGAACAATTGCAATTGATTAATCTGGATAAAAGATTTCATTCAAATATGTGTCTTATTGTAAAGATCAAGGATCTTAATAAAAATAAATATGTTTTGTTTCATATAAAATGGATAAATATACAGCCACCATCAAATAAGGAGTAATATACACGTAATATTATTATTATTATTTTAAATCACTTAAAATAATGAACCAGCAATGTTTATTTATACATAGAAACATAATAAGAATGTTATAAAGCGCTTATTTAAATCTGGAAAACTACTATCTCAAAATATTTTCAGATAAATTTGAATGAACTCTACGCTAACAATGGTTAAAAAAAAACAACCCCACTGTATACGTATGTAAATTATTATAATTCTATAATAGTAGAGCTTACTCAAGAGCTCTCCATTTGCATTGAATTTTATTAAAATGTATTATAACAGCGTGTAATTTCATTATAATAGAGCTATTATAATATAAATATTGTAAATATAAGCTCACTTACGTACAGAAGTTTTTTTTCTAGAGTCGTACGTAATTTACCACTTAAAAGGTTGAGCTTTTAGAATTTTAATATAAGTTTCTTAAAGTTTGATATTTTATTTAAATGTTTATTGTTATAAATTATTATTAATAATGTATATATTAGTATTATTAAATTAATTCATAATAATTAAATAAAATTATTTAGTTTTTTTCCTTTTTTAATAATAATTACATAAAGCAATAATTATATTATAAACATATAAAAAGAACACTTATTTTTATCTACAATGAGCTGATACACGTTCTTACCTAAACAATATTTTTTTTCTCAGCTCCATCCACTACATCACATAGCTTTTACACAGCACAAGCTTTTAATATGAGAGCTTATTTTTAAATTATATTTTTGTACTGGCAGGTGTGACGCGTGTTACCGCGGCGGAGTCGCGAGGCTGACTGAAATCTCTGCTTTCAAGCAGGTCAGGTCAAAGGTAAGGCGTCGTTCATAAAATTGAATGTTTTATCAATTAATGCTAATTTGAGTTAATAGTTTTATTTAATTAATGCATAAGTTTTCTAAAATAAGTATTTTTTTTATTTAAATGTAAAATAACACTAGAAAATGCTAAGACTATAATAAGATGCCGGTCGTGGCGACTGGTTGTGGGTTCGATCCCCACTCGAGGAAGTGAAATATTTATTTACATTGATATTTTCATTTCTTCGCTCTGGTGTCGAGGCAAAGCGCAACGTTGAGTTCCGCCACACAGCACGCAACGTGGGGAACGGGGTGTCTTAACACTAGGTACCCTCTGCCTACCCCGCTGTGTGCGGGATACAGCGTGAACATTTAAAATGCATAAAAATGGATCAATTTAATATTATAATTGGTTATAAGGTATAATTATATTTTTGAAAGTTAAATGTAATTGAGGGCTAAACAAATATACTTATTATATATATTATTTTCGAGTTAGTATTATACTTCTTTAAGATCTTGCGCTTAAAGTACAATTTTATAAGCCCCAATCCCCATCTTCTACGTATATAACGATTTCTATCTTGTTTTTTGCCAATGAAATGAATAATTTTTAAAAGTGTTATGTCTTAAGTTACACTTTATTTTACCAAATTGAAAACGTTTTTATTATATTTTTTAACATTATCTTTTATATAATCCTAAATCCACTTATTTGTAGTTCGACTGTGACAGATTTCATATGAATATTTAAATTAACGTTCAACATATTAATTGTTCATATAAAAATTCAATTAATATAACACAAAAGATCTAACAGTATAAACACTTCCCTTCCCCAGCATCCCACTACCACTAACAAAAAATATAGTAAACACAACACCCACACACAGATAAGCCACAATTTTCCTAAGAATTTGATACTATTTGCATACGTGTGAGTGAAAATACCTGTACATACGCAGAGCCTACCTTAGTGTGTGTTACAGAAAATGGCCGACGGAAGTAAAACGCATGCGTAGGAAAGACTAACATGATTTTGCGTTTTATTTCATAAATTTAATTGATTTTAAGCTCTATTGCTATAGAATTAAGTTATAATAAACTTAAGAGGAAGGTTTTATTATATTTGCTAAGAAACACGGCGGGCTTTTGAAGTTAGTTGTAAGGACTCTTGCGGTGTAGAGAGAATCAAAATAACGTATACTCACATTTAAATATACCTGCGTCAAGTACCGTCTAGCTAACGAATAAATGTGATGTATAATATAACACCTTTCTAGAAAAGAGTATTTTGTAATAATAAATTATTTTAACTCTAATCCAAAGTTTACTTTGGAAAAGAAAATGTTACAGTTTGTCGGTTTATCCCGCATATAGCAGGACAGGCAGAAACCTAGAGTAAAGAGGCACCGATCCCCATCCCCATTTTTCGAAATATTGCGTATTATACGGAGCAACCTAATGCCGCGTTTGTAAAATAAAAAAATGAAAAAATAAAAGTAAAATTTCAACTTATTACTAATCTAAATTATTAACGTTAAAATTTCATTATCCATGTCATTAATATAACTCTTACTAAAGCCCGGGATAAACCGCTAATGATAGACGTTTGAAACTTGAAGACGGTATAGAATTTACTCTGAAGACGTCGTTCAAGGGGGTGTTTTACAAAGTTGTATGTAGATTTACATTCCTTTGATGAATAATATTAAAATAAAGGATAATTCTAAATATTTACAGACCTTTATAAATCTATAGAAATGAAACTCAGCCGTACCTAGGTGATTGACAGACAAGGCAGAAGCTCAACATTTTTCATGAAGTTAGGCTAGGATGTGTGTCTCAAAGTTCCTACGGGAGTGGAAAAAAAATGGAAGTTACGCAAACGAAGTTGCAATTCGTTTAATAAAAAAACACTATGTGTAAGAATTATCACAACAAGTCTCCACTATTTGTGAGGCTTAGAGAAAATCTTCATCGAGAAAGAGAATTCACTAACTAATTTTCATTTTTTTAAATAATTACTTTCATATTATTTATTGTACATTCATACACATACAATATATAATAAACAAGTAATAAATTATATAATAAACAAGTAATCTCTTCTAGGCAACCCTAAGGTATAAAAAATATATTCAAGATACATAATTCAACTTCACGCTACGAGAACACAGTGATAAGACACTCGATTCCCCACTTTCTGCTGAATTTTTCGAGGCATAACGTGTTATGTGGCGGAACTCAACCCCCGTACCTAGAGTTAAGACAGTACATTCAGACATTGCGTGTTGAGTGGCGAAGTTCAACGCCGTACCGCTTCCATTGTGTGTATGTAAAACATTTATATATAATGTTTATATCACCATTACAGTATTATTCAATATTATTTATTTAATTTCATTAAAAACACCGATTAAGTGGAAGTTGAACTGGCTCGCTCACCGAGGTTTCCGTATTAATTTCAGGTTGTATTTGGACTTTAATATTTTTTAAACATTTTTAAAGTGTTATTCCACACTTAGGAAAGAAAAATATTACCAGGACCAGGTCCGACCTGGTCGGTTTCCAGGAGGCGCGGGTTCAAGTCCCGCTACGTTCAAATTTTTATACGTTTTCTAAATAAGTATTGTACTTGGACTTTAAGTTTAAGGGTTTGGGCATAAGCATTCATTTTCTATGAAATATCTAAAACCTTTTGGATTTTTTTATATTAGTATAATAAGTTCTCACTTCATGCCAAATTTCATAAATGTAAGTCCACGGGAAGTATCCTATAGTTTTTGACTACGCGGCGAATTTGCGAAATGCAGCAAAATCAAAGTATTAATGCACGCATTTGACACGCACTTGATCGCGTTGACTTAGAAGCTTGATTTTTCACAATGGTCTCATTTTAATTTTTGAATTCTATTAATTCACTCAGTTTTTTAAATATGATATTTCCTTTCTATGGTACGAAATTTCTAATAATTTTTCAATTACTATATATTTTAAACTTAAAAGCACTATTATTTAGGGAATTAAAAAGCTCACACAATACATACATATGTATATATACATACATAAAGCTCAAATTTCACATTATGTAAGCTTTCATAGTAGTCCTGGATACGCTCTAAATAACGTCAATTCAATTTGAACTGGCAAAATATAGGTGAGTATTTAACGTCGCCCTGTGGAGCGATTTCAACTTAAGAACGTTGTAAAATATTCTTTGACAAGTTTTTGAACTGGAAACGATTTATTTCTATCGAAAGATAGTAATGTACTTATATGAAAAAAAAATCTTATTCAATTATTTAAAGGCAGAGGGATCTTTGGGGACCTATTTTTAAGACACTGTTTCTCCATTAGAATACTTTTGTTCCTTACTTTCCGCCGAATTCTTCAAGCATCGCGTATCGAGTGGCAAAACTCAATTGATCTGCCTCGAAATTCCCATCTGAACGGAAAAAAATATTTTCTAATTGAAGTCCACGTAAGCAAAATAGCGGGCGACGATTAGTGTAGAATAGGAAAAACATTTGTATTTGTGCATATACGAGTAAATGCCTAGTAGACTTTTCAATGTGGCCTCGAGAATCACTTAGAAACGGTCTCGAGTAACACGAACAACAAACTAGGAATTGTATATAAACAGTTGCTTACTAATAACTTACATTTATTCATTTAACGTTTGTGCTTCAAAATATTTTACGAATCTTTGAAAGAATATGTTTTGGAACGTAGAAGGGGAATTAAAATAAAATAAATGGTATTTTTCTTTCGTTATGCCATAAAAAAATCTTACCAAACAAGTAATATAATATACGAATTGAATCCAAAAAAAAAATCTTTCAACAATATCAGTTGATTCTCATCAATATATTTATACAAAACTCTTCTGTTACTGAATGACTGACGGACAACGCACAGCTGAAACTATGTTGGAATTTGGCAGGAGGTTCCCTTGGCGAGGAGGCCTGTGTAAGACAGCAGTAATATAGAATTTTCCGAAATTCCCATGGCTCTAGCGAAGGTGTTTTTAGCTCGTTACAATTTTTTCATTTCTTTGAGTGAGAACTGTATCCACAACCTGCCTGCCTGCTGCTACATTTACAGTCTCACTTGTGCTCCACGACTGGCCTCTGCAAGCGAGGTTGCGGACTGCAACTATCTTAGAATAATGGATTTTTTTTGTAATGGAATAATGGATTTTTTTTTATCTTCTGAAGCCATTCGTGGCGCAGGGCACAAAGTGTGATTGTAAAACCGACTGGTTATGGGTTCGATCCCCACTTGAGGAGATGAAATATTTATTTAAATTTATATTTCCATTTCTTCGCTCTGATGTCGAGACAAAGCGCGGCGTTGAGTTCTGCCACGCAACACGCAAGGCCTCCAGAATCCGGAAGAAAGTGGGGAAGGGAGTGTCTTAACACTAGGTTCTCTCTGTCTATCTTGCTGTGTGCGGGATACACCGTGAAGCTAAATAATATTTTTTATCTTCAATAAATATCATTATATATAGTGAAACCTGAACCTTTATAAGAAAATAATTCGGGTAAGCTTTCAATAATATTAATTTTATTTACATCAAATGATCTGAATAAGAAAAATTGTAGACAAAGATCTTTAGGGAGAGAGTCACATAAAAAATTAAAAAGATTTAATAAGTAAGGCTTTTATATAATAAAAAAGTCTTGTTCTATTTTTTTTTTCGAATATGTATCGACTGTTTGAATGAAAATAAAATTTTACATTTTTTTAATTCCACATCTCCCGCGTATAGAAGGGAAGGCACAGAATGTATAGTGTTCAGACACTTCTGTCGCCATT
>DWMY01003100.1:0-10691 GCA_018249775.1 Heliconius hecalesia formosus
GATCATATTAACTAGATTCTTTTTATAATATTAAGCCTTATATATGTCTTAACACACTCTATTTATTAATTTAGAATTTAAATGATGGAAAGTTATATCTTCAATTTTTTTCTAAAAAAATATAATATTTTAAGAATATCATCATAAATATTTATGTACATCTAAAAAGTTCGTCCCCTTTAAAGTTATCGCGAAACTGAGAGACATCGGTTCGTTAAACCCCTTTTGTTTTAGAAAATATTCAATACCAAGCTACTTTATGATCCGTCTTGTTCAGTTATATTTTATTACTTAACTTTAGGAATTTCAACAATCTGTGACCCTTGAGTATTATTAGTTTTAATAATAGCCTGGGCAACACTTTAATTTGTATTAGAAAATTATTTTGCTTATCTATATTATTATTTATAGAGGCCAGTCGTGGCGGTTGTGGGTTCGATTCCCACTCGAGGAAGTAAAATATTTATTTACATTTATATTTTCATTTCTTCGCTCTGGTGTCGAGGCAAAAAGCGACATTGAGTTCCGCCACTCAGTACGCAATGCCTCCAGAACTTGGCGGAAACTGGGGAACGGAGTGTCTTAATACTAGGTTCCCTCTTCCTACACTGCTGTGTGCGGGATGCAGCGTTAAGCAGAAAAAAAAATTATAATACAATAATAATATAAAATATATATATTTTTAACTTTATGCCATATCCCATACATAGCAGGATAGGCTGGGGGAGCTGGGAATCTATTATTTTTCATACTTCATTTCCATTAAGACGTTTTCCCACTTTCCTCCAAATCCTGAAGACATTGTCTGTTGAGTAGCAGAACTCAATGCTGCGCTTTGGCTGGCTACCAGAGCAGAATGGAAAGCTTTAACATTTCCTCCAGTGGGAACTGAACCCACAACCTATGTAATTTACACTCGCACGATTGTACCCCTGCGCCACTTCAATAAATAATTACATTTTTTCATATACAATCCATAAATCTTACTATAATAAACATTTTTCTCTATTTGTTTCTCAATTCACAGCACTTATTTATATTTTTCCTTTTATTCTTTCCTCACAAATATATCGTCCGGATTACGGTAATGTTATTAGTATAACTAAATTTTATACCTTCCCTAACTCTTGTTGGCGTGTTTTTATCGCTTTATATATACTTTATACTTTTACCCAGAATGTAACGTTGTAAGGACAAAGCTAAACCAATAAGCTGTTATTTTGATGCTTATCTAAAAGACTATATTTTATTTCATTGTCATTAAAATTATAAACTATTTTAAATAAAATATTTTTTTTGATTAAATAAATATTGCTTATAATAATCTAGACGCCCGCGCCAGTTGAGGCGCAGGTGCTCAAGGTGTGACTGTAAACGCGACAGGTTGTGGGTTCGATTCTCACTCGAGGAAATGAAATATTTAATATGTTTATTTCTTCGCTTTGGTGTCGAGGTAAAAGCGCGGCGTCGAGTTCTGCTACTCAAATCGCAATGCCTTCAGAATTCAGCGGAAAGTGGGAATGGAGTGTCTTAGCATAAGGCTCTCTCTGCATACACTGATTCATGCGGGATACAGCGTGAAGCTGAAAAAAAAACGTTTTTATTTCTATTTACTTATTTGTATAACACATAGCAAGGTAAATAGCACAGGGAATCTAGGAACCTAGTGTTCACTAACTAGACACTCCCATTAAGCTATTGCGTTCCCCACTTTCTGTCAAATTATCCAGGGGTTGCGTATAGAGTATCGGAACCAACGCCGCGCTGTGCCTCATTACCAGAGCGAGCCCTTTACCTGAGTAGGAGCAGAACCCTACGTTCCGTTTGCAGTCCAAGCCTTGTGCCCCAAAAATAATTAATATTAACAGTGATCAATTAATTAGCATCGACGGTTGAGAGCATCAACACAACGAAGGATAAAAGAATAATAAAAAAAAATATAAAACTAAAGTGAATGGTTAAAGATCAAAAAAAAATCTAAAATATTGTTCTCATATAAAACAACAAATTTATATAAAAATATATTAATATAGTTCCAGTAAACAACAACGTATGTGACACTCTCTTACTTACCGTTATATGACTTATATAAAACACACGCTGAACCACTAAACTCTGTACATAAATAACCCCTTTTACTTGCTTCTTCATGCTACTACATGTATTTTATTATTCTTTACACCGCCACGACCTAAACGATGCAATTTAAAACTTAGATACCTTGGCTCATGTCAACTAATACTTGTTTGACTTGTTACATTATGCAAAGTTGAGTTTAATAAATTTTCTAGAAAGTTTTTTTTAATAATAGTATTAAGTTGAATAGAAGTGGTAGTGTTTTTTATATTTTTTTTTTTAGAGACGTAGAGGTAACTAGAGGGCAAGTTTGTGTAAGTTACTTTACTTTTACACATCTATCAATACAACTGTTCGTGACACTCGAATTTGTCAGTAAAAAGCATTTTTCTGGAAAATAATAGCTTCACGTTATATCCCATGCACATAGCAGAGTAGGCAGATGGAACCTAGAAATCAAGTGTTAAGACACTTCAAATTTAAATTCAAATAAATTTACTAAAAATAAGAAGATATGTTACATGCTTCATTTTTTGAACGTCAAATAATTTACCACCAGTTCACTAAAGTTAATGTCTCAGACCTGAGAAGGACCGGCGCAAGAAACTCAGCGGGACCTATTTTTTTTTTAATAAATGTATACAAATACATATTTAATTATCTGTGACAATGATACTTTTGAAACAGACTGAAGCGAGCTTCGTTTCTTAATGGAAACGAAGTATCTTAACACTTCCGTGAACCTCTTTCCGTTAAATTCTTGTAGCTAAACTCAACGCGTCGCTTCAAGGAGAAGAAAACTTCTCCTTGCTCACTTTACCAAAGCGAGGAAATGAAATTATTAAATATTACATTCCCTCTAATGGGAATCGAACCTGCAACCGTCGAAATCAGCGTCGCACATTTGTGCCCTGGCGCATGGGCACAATGGGCACAAAACAACGGCTTCAGAATAAAAATTAATGCTTTTACGCTATATCTTGCATAATGCAGGGTATTCGAAGGGAAACTAGTGTTAAGACACTCCGTTACTCGCTTTCCGCCCAAGCTTTTCAAGATATTGCGTATTAAGTAGCGAAAATCACTGTTGCACTTTGTCTTGTGTGAGAAAATAAAAATAATAAATTTCCCTGTGTAGGCATGAAATACACAACTATCCCGTTTACAGGAAGGCTGCGCCACGAGGGCTTAAAAAGGATTTCTTTGCCTAGTAATATTTTATTTTATAAAAATGATAGATTTTTTTGTGGTTTCTATCAAGAAAACTAGTATTACTCTAATTATTTCTCCTATCTGCTTAAATAAAATGATCCATTCGATATTGTAGGTAGAAATATATCGTGTAGGGGATTGCACAATCCCTTTAGTTAAAATTAAATATAATTTCCATAAAAAACAATTCTGACACAAATCTTATTAAAATGAAACTTATGGCTTATTAGTTATTAATTACAGAGCATAAAATGTCCCTGTCACCGCGACGGTTACGGGTTCTATTTCCGAAAGGAAAAGATCTATCTTCATTTTCTCACTTAGGTAGATTACTTATATTTTCATTTACTCACTCACTATGAAGACAAGGCATAGCGTTGAGTTCCGCCAACCCACACGTATGTTTTAACTTAAGGTTCCCCGCCTACCCTTCTAGGTAATATCATTATATTATTGTATTATTGTACTCTTTAACTTAGTAACAAATATAGATTCATGGTTCAAAACATTGTCGGCTATGGTGACCTTATTACTTAAAAAGATTTCTTCCAGTCAACCTATGCATGTTATAAAAAGTTAAGACTGTAGGCCTTGATGTGCAATAGCTCATGTCATCTTTATTATTGTAATTAAAAATTTAATTTAATCAGATTCACGCTGTATCCCGCACACAGCAGGGTAGGCAGAGGGAACCTAGTGTTAAGACACTCCGATCCCTACTTTCCACCGAATTCTGGAAGCATTGCGAAGTAGAGTGGGACGTTGAGTTCCGCCACTCTACACGCAATGCGTCCAGATTTCAGCGGAAACCGGGAACAGAGTGTCGTAACACTTGGTTCAGCCTACCTGCTGTATGCGGGATCCAGTGTGAAGTTAAATAATAAATAAATATAAATATAAGTACATATAACAATTGTTTTTTTCTACATACATTTATATTTACTCAATTAAAATGTGCTAAAAATTAAATACTCCGATGAACACAGTAGCGAAAACAGTATAAAAAGTAAAGTAAAATCTGTAGCATTTAAAATATTTGCAATAGCCTAGTGCAAATAAACTAAATATATTTATTTACAACTAATATTCTGTTCCGTTCCGTTTCGTTTGTTTAATTATGACTTTTCTGATTAAGTTAAAATACTGATACCTGTCATGGCGCAAGGGCAACGTCGTGGGTAAACGTGACAGATTGTGAGTTCGATTCTCATTCGAGGAAATTATTTTTTTTTTTTCATTTTCTCGCTCTAGTAATACGCATTGCTTCCATAATATGTGGGGAAAGTGGGAAACGGAAGTATCTTAATGGAAACAGAGAATCTTAATACTTGTCTCCCAGGTTTTCTTTACCTATCCTGATAAGTGCAGGCTACAGCGTGAAACTAAAAAAATGACAAAAAGTTAAAATACTGCCTTCACCTAGATAAAGTCATAATAATAAAAAAAAAATAGCTTCATGGTAGACAGAGTACGTCAGAAAAAGAAAATCAACCCTATCTTCAAACCATTCGTTACTCATTTTAAACAAGAATTCAAGTCATTGCGCGTCGAGTTGCGTAACCAAACACCGCACCTTGCTTTCTTAGCTTAAGTGAAAATAGTTCATTTCCACGCTTACAAATCTACAATAATAATGTATAAATATATACACATTTATCATTTACATAATCAAAAGTCCAACGCCGCCGTATCGTATTCAATCAGTCAAACAACTTCGCAAACTAAGTTTATATTTGAAAACTTCTCTAAATGCTAATAAATACGATAGCGCCACGACGCTGGTGGTACCTACAGCGCAATGAATATTTCATGATTTGTATTGAGTTCCTGTTATTGTCGACTCTCATCCCGTTCTGATTTACTTTAATAGAATGAGATGTTATACGCAGTGGCGGATGTTTTACAGAGTTTGTTTTAGTTTCACGCTCTATCACGCATATAGCAGGGTAATCAGAGGGACCTTGGGGACCTAGTATCTTAACGCTCCGTTCTCGTTAACATACTTCCGTTCCCAATTAATTATAAACAAGGCCGGACGAAAAAGAAACACAGACAATATTTTTATATCATATTTGATTATGTTTTAGTATCGTGTAAATAATTATATCCACACTTCAATTTTATTTATGTCTAGATAAAAACTATTACAAACTTATAATTGCAGTTTATTTTATACAAAATAAGTGCATACGCTGGCAAATTTAAGTATATCAACTTCTATAAGTCTACTAAGTCTCCTGTTGACCAACAATCCTGCAATTGATACGAAAACACATACATACTTAAAGGTTAACTTTAATTTACCATTATTGTATTTAACAAGAATAATAATAAAAATAAAAATAGAAATATTTGGGTTAATAAAATTATTATACACATCGAAACCAAAATCTACAGAAAGATTAGGAAATATTAAAAAGAGAGACATACTTAGCACTAGAATTAAAAATATAATAAAAAAAACACCTTGACCCTTTTTCCCGCATCACAAGGTAAAAGAGAACCGCTTCTCACTCGATTTCAGGATCGCCTTACTTTGTCTACTTGTGCTCTATACAATTTGAACGCAGGAAGACTTGAAACCGTGCTTCTTGAAAACCGTTCAAGAGGCGTGGATCCGCATCCCAATTAGTTTCGGTTTTCCATCCTTATTGTGGAATGACACCTTAAAGAATGTTAAAAATGAAACTCGATTGATTCAACATGTCCTGCCCTATTTCGCCACGATGGTGAGATTTTTTTTTAAATACCTACATGATATATTTATATACATAACTCCCCAGTCTGCTTAAATAAAACGTAGCTTTGAGTTCTACTAACAAACATCTGTAAATAAATGAAAATAATTTGTCAAAGGACAAAATTGCATCCGGGACTATAACAGATATGCTACAGAGACCTACCAATACCTACTACTAACTACCAGTGTAGTATAAAATAAAATAAATTTACATGTATTAAACTTTCAGCCAACTTCGATCATTATATCAGAAAATAGGCTGTTAAGCATATTTACATGGTCTACATACTTCCTGTACTTTGAAAAGCATTTTATTTAGACGTTGGTAATGTTATGAATATATTTTTGTATTAAATATTAGTTAAGTATTTTTAATTAATATTTAATAGAAAAATATGTAAGGGCTGCAAGGACTGTAAACGTAAAGGTGGCGGAACGTGGCTCGATTTCCACTTGGGGGAATGAAATATATAATATTTGCATTTCCTCGCTCTGGCAACGACGCAAATTTTGAACGTTGCGGGACTCGAACCTGCGCCTCCTGGAAACCGACCAGGCGCTCTGACCAATAAGCCATACGTTCTCATCAAGCTTCGTCGAAATTTTAACACGCTTGTTACAATTTATTTATGTTGTTAGCATCTCTGTAGGGAGATTTTTTCAAATTTCCGCTACCCAAAGATAATTACTAAGAATTATCGTCTGGCAAGGGTTTCGTTTATTGATACCGAATTAGATCCGTAAACCACACAAATTTTATTCGCAGCGTTCGTCGCATCTTTACCTTTTTTGTAACAAAACTTAAAAATGTACCGAATTTCTTCGTCATTTACATACGTTCATTTGGCTTGCTTGAATAATAATTGAAAAATAGCGGGAGCTACTTTTTTTTATTTATTGTATCTTCAGAATGTCACTTTTATGGTATTTAAATCAGCCAGTTGTATTCAGTACAGCCAAAGAGTTTTGATTACTAAAAATACATTAAAAAAATACGAAAATACTTTTGCCCCGACATATTATAAACGACTAGATTTTCTGGAATCTTCACCAATCAAGCATTCAATTAGCTACGTTTTCTTTCCTAGAAGTTTAAATGACTATTGCCTTTTGAAAAAACTTATCATATAGATTGAACTTATTAGATAGAATTTTATTATATAGATAAACCACGTTCACCTCATTTTGTTCATTTTGTTTGTAGCTTAAAGAACGAACCTTCAAAGACATAACTTATCGAAATTGTACTTGTCATTATTACTACAACACTTATATGTATTAGCAATATCCAAACTAGCATCTACTGGTGAGCACACCTACCCCGGAAAAAGCTCGAAGACTGAGTGTTTGCCTATATCATTGGAGATTACACTTAATTTTTATAATATTATTTAGGGTTTACATTATTACACACGATGTTCCATAATAATATTAAGATAGCGACTGCCACAATCAGATACACGTATTAAAATAATAAGATACTAATATTTCCAATACCAGATATGGGCAATAATCGTTTACATGTGGGCACAAAGCTAAAAACATTGCCTCAAGTGGAATAAACAGAATTCGCTCTCAAAATTCTTTGAAGCATATAAAAACATTTCTTGCGATCAAAATACTATTAGTTTGTATAATATATAAACATTTATTCGTCCAATCTGTCAACTAATGAAGAATTATATCCATTTCAAACAAATTTGCTTCAAAAATACCATTCGTCAGAATATCAATTGCAAAAAAAAAAAAACATAAAGCAAACGAAATCTTGGAAAGGTCCAAAAATAATAGCCGGCACGAAATTGTTTTGGCATTCCAATAACAGTTTAATAAAGCACTTTAGGAAAACTAAAAGTGGAATGAAAACCGGAAAACCGGTAAAGCAAACAACTCGAACAATTTTCTTCGTAACCAAATATAGGATTGATGGATGGATATAAGTCAATTACACGATCCGAGTAAAATATGCAAAAGAAATAAGCATTGGTTTCTACGGACAGTCACACTCAGATTTACATCTGTAATTGTATATAATATACTAGTGGGCGTTATTTGCACCCTTAGGGGGTGAATTTCAAATTTTATAAAAATCGTTGCCAATTTAAAAAAAAAACCATACAAACTTTCAACCCTTATTTAATCCTTTTAAGGGACCCTCCCTTCACCTCCCAAAATTCCCTCCCATTTTAGTGAATGTCCAGATTATGAAAATAAACATCTGCCCAAATTTCACGTTTCTACGGACAGCGGTTACGGCTGTGCGTGCGTCTTACCTCAGTCAGTCCTACCCACCGATATGCGTTTAAATTTTCTAAAGTACGCAATGGATTTATAATACGGTTTTCACTCAAAGGTAGACCGACCCGAGAAGTTATTTATAATAAGGTTACAAGAAATGTATAATTTAATATGTCGTGGCACAGCAGCACAGTGTGCGACTGTCGACGACATTTTTGGGTTCGATTTCTACTTCCAAGCTCTAGTAAATAGATTCTAAATTCCACCACTCAACACTCAGTTATTGAAGTCTCGAAAATTTAGAGAAAAGTGGAAAACACAGTGTATGCCGAAGAAAATAAAAGCTGTGTTACCGGAGCGAGCATACGGAAAAACTGAGAAACATAAGAAATACGGTTTAATAAAAACTCGGACCGGAAAAATAAAAAAATCAATAAAAATAAAAAATAATCAAAATTTAATTAGAATTATATGGTTTCAAATTCCTTGATCAAAATTTTTCACTCGACTTTTAGCCACATATGTGACCTTTTGCGATTTTTTCCGACCTCTATTACCGCCGTCACCAATATCGTACCACTTATTAGTAATTCGATTGGTATATTTATTAGCACCTTTCGTAGATGTATAAAAAAATAATCTATTACAGACAGTAAAAACTAAAAAAATATATAAATCTACGTTAAAAAGAACCGACTATAATAACTAAAAAGCCGACCGAACCCACACTTAACCCTAGGTTCCAAGATTCCCAGCCTACCCTGCTATCTGTGGGACACCACCAAAAAAAAGGAAAACTACAGTCTAATTATATAAATTAGATAACCAACTCCATTGAGTACTCAACTATTGTTTACAAACGAAAGAGAAGTGCACTAAGCTCACTTTATCCACTTGCGGACAGAAATAAAACCCACAAAATAAAAAACGAAGCGTGAAAAAATAAAATTCCCCCAAAACGAGGAAAAATTATAAATGAAATCCACACCTTATAGGACCACGGGGCACGTTTTAAAAACTCTGCCTTGTTTCAACATTAATTAAACGTAACGGCCTAATTCAGCCTTGCCACCTTTTCACGTTAATAGAAATAAATGTTAAATTTTAATGCTGCAATGCGTGTTTCTATACGAATCCTTCACTGATTACTTTCATTCAAAAAATCGTCAGAAAATACTTCAAACAATTCTCTGAATGTTTTTACAAAGAATATTTTTGTAGTGCTCTCAACTGTTGTTTTATATTGTTGAATTTAGAGCGATTTAACGCTATGATGCAGTTGTCATACTTTAGTGCTATTAGTAATTTACTTTATTATTAGTAGTGATATTTCGTTTTCCTTATTTTCTGTTGTACTTTGAGTGGGGGAAAGCCATGATTATATATATATATATATATATGACACTTTTAAGATGTATAATATCTATAGACATAATTTGTATCTATATTTCGAGTTATAGATTTGGTATTTTCCTTTAGCCTCCACTCTCTTTCAAATCCTATAACATTTTTACGTACAAAAGTAAAACACATCACACAAAGTGAACCAATGAAAGTTGAAATGAAATATTTATCCACGAAACCGCGAGATGAAATTCAAACATTTTATCTCATTCTATACATATTTACGTGTGACGCTTCTCTTATATTATTCCATCTCTATGACTTTATTTACATGATATATCCATACTTGAACAATTTTATCGATGTTTTCTTCTGTATAACCTTGTTTTTACTTGTTTCAAATATATGAATAGATATGAATATGTATAGTATATATGAAATATCGAAAGATTCGAAGAAATGTATGACCGATTTAACATTATTAGATATTAAAGTGAGTTTGTACGTATATGTTTTATTACACTTAAAGGATATTGGTGTTTTAATATATATCAATATATATATATTGAATCTTTCAAGAAAAACCAGTTAAGTGCGAGTCGGACTCAAGCACTGAGGCTCCAATACCAATTTCAGGATTGTAGGTCAACTGGGAAAAGGAAATACAATTTACTTAAGTTGATAAGCTATGTGGGCTTATGTAAACATTTTGTATGCAATGGACTATAAATATAAGCTTACAATGTTTTTTAAATATCTATAATTTTTACTTCGTCGTACCAATTTATTCTGAATTTCATGACGTCGACGAATATATCCTATATTAGACTGGCCGTCGTCGTGAGCACCCATTTCACTCATCTTCTCCGGCCTATGCTTACAAATTCTAATGTTTAATATATATTTTAATTGTAAATTTGTGCCTACGGTTTAACAATTATGTAGTCAACATCAATCTATATATATAAAAGGACTTGTGCTGACTGACTGAGGTAAGACGCACGCACAGCCGTAACCACTGATGGTAGAAACGTGAAATTTGGGCAGATGTTTATTTTCATATTCTGGACATCCACTAAGA
>DWMY01003101.1:0-10689 GCA_018249775.1 Heliconius hecalesia formosus
TATATATTAGAAATACAAATTTACTACAAACAAATATTAAACAAAGTGCAAACTACAACTAATAGAACTAAAATAACATACGAGAATTTACAATTCAATTTCAATGGAACTTGTCATAGGGTTTGCATAACAATTTTGCGGCGGTCGCGTAAACCGTGAAACTTTGTAATTAAATGAACAAAAGACGAAACAAATGAAAGTTGCACTTTTACTTATTGTAAGCTTAAAGTTTTATATGCGCTGGGAGTGTGGTCGTGCTTAGTTTCTTTATTGCTTTATTGTGAGCTCTTGGAATATTTAATTTTCTGTTCGTGTTATTTATATAAAACAAAATAGATTTTTTAGCTTCACGCTGTATCCCGCAGCTTCACGTTGTACGCAAAAGGAAAGTTTCCTCATTTTCGAGGCGATTCATATAAGGCTGTGAGGCGTCAGCTGAGCTTTGCATTTGTGTGTAGTGTAGCCGTTGTCACACGTACAGACAGAAGTATAAGTTCGACAACGGCTTAAGGCACGCAAATAGATTAATATTGCGTTTTGGCTACCGGTCGACGTATCCCTTGTTTGAAGAACTACACTCTTGTACTGTTAGCATAGTCACGTGCTAAATTTTTTTTTGTTTTCAAGTCAAAGAAAAAGTTGGCACAATTACAGTAGAAAATGTTTTGTACATTATTTCCAAGCAAAACATAAAAACAAAATCGAATAAATTTCATCATATTCGGTGTCAAAATGTATAAATATAAATGGACGTCTGTTTTGCCCTATCCTCCCCATAACCCTACAAATAGTTAGCTTTCATGCACAATATACGAGGCGATCAACCGAAGTATGTATGCATGAGGGTGATGTAATGATGTTTTTTTTTTCTCTTTTTATCTATATGTAATAAACAGAGATGGAATCGAGTGTCCTTTTTGCTTAGTGGTTAGGAAAATACGATGGCGTTTGCTTCTTTTTTATTGTTGATGTTTCAGTATTTTCGCTTCGTGGGTAAGACTTGAATATAAAATAAAGCCATCATGGTGCAGTGGCACTGTCCCACTGTTGAATGTATGTAGTTGTTGAGTTGTTAATTTGTAATATATAGATATTCTTTCTTTCACCCACAAAAATGTAATTTGTAACTGGATTTGACTCGGGAACTAAATAATTGATTTAGTAAATTTCTTTTATGACTTCACGAGAATATAGTAATTACAATGGACATTTATATGCAAATACTATTTTCTAAATATACCATTCTATTTCTCTAAGCCTAAATTAAATCGACCTACATTCGTTTTCAAAAGTTATATAATAATACTTCTGTAATTCAAATATTCAGAAGCTGTACTAAGCTATAGTTCTTCAATATCGATGACCTACTTTTAAAAATAATATTATTAAGTGTAGTTTAATCACATAGAACCATTATTTTTTTTAACCTTAATTACTTTAATTGTAGACTTTTATATTCGTCGATGTTAGGGTTATTGATGTTATAATATATTGAATGTCGTTAAATGAAGTAAAAAAACCGGCTAAGTGCGAGATGGTGTCGCCCGCCGAGTACTGGGTTCTGTACCAATTTCAGGATTGTAGGTGGACAGTAAATACATTTTTTAAAGTTGACTAACTTATTTTTTAATTACGTTGACTTAAGCTTGATTTTTGTAAGGGTTTCGTTTTTACCTTTTGGGGTACTGAGCCGTAGAAATAGGACGAACGGAATATCTATATACACCATATGTTAATACTGCTATAATATATGCCAGAAAGTATTAATGGTTTGTGGATATCGTGGCACACCAATAATGTCTTTAAGTACATGAAAGTTGTATTTACACTTCGACCAACAAACTATTTTCAATTTCTCTTGTTAACAAAGCGAAGCGCAGCGTTGAGTTCCGCAGCTCAATACGCAATGTCTCGAAATCAGAGAACGGAGTACATTAATACTAATTTTTCCAGCATATCTTGCTATATGGAATACAGCGTGAAGCTAAAAAAATATTAAGGATACAAAGCAATCGAAATATGTAAACTTATTACATTTCGTTCGACATACCTTCATAACTGCATTATGAAATCGATAAATCCATAAATTTGTTAGAATCCAATAATAACTGAAGTTCAGACCAGTTGGATTTATTTTTATAAATGATGTCCATTTATGAAAGAAAAAATACTGTTAGTTTACTCGGAACTCATAAAATCTTTGAAATATTTCTTAATCGATTAATGTTTTGATCGTAGAGCAATGCGGATAGTAATAACCATATCGATTCCTGTAGTGTAATGATGTGTTGAATTACAAAAACAGCTACCGCGGCTGTAACAAGTATCGATACGCATTATCTATGAATTTGAAATATACAAGGTGTAACGCGATCGACAAATCGACGATTGTCTATGGATAGATGACCTATACATTTCACTTCCACGTATGTTAGCCGATTTACAATAATTTGGCAAATATTTGAGAATTTATAATTTAAAAAAAAAAACAGTCTTGAATAAAATTGGCAAATACAGCGCTACGGTTGAGTCTACGCTCGTGATTTCTTAAAACTATTGGCTTATAAATCTTGGAAATAACATGGAAACAAATATAATTTTTTAAATAAGTTACATTTTATCAAAAATTTTCAAGGGCTAAAATGATTGGTGATTTTTTGTCAGAAGTAATTTTAAAAATTACTGGTATGTGTGTAGAATAATCTCTAAAAGCTTCTCAGGCGTATCTTAATCACAATATGTCAAAAAAAATATTCGAATCATGAAACAGTAAAAAATTGTTATTCCTATTACGAGAATTGGCTACATTTAAATCATTTTTTTACATATTTACATAAGTGTTCGCATTTTTTACCTATCTTCTATGAATCAGACAATGCTTATTGAGTACAAATATTTTACTATTGTAAAGCTATACTAGCACAGGCCGTAAATTAGCTAATGTACTTGTTTGGTGGTTAATATTAATTTTCATATCCCGTGAAAAGAATATGTCACAAGTATTTTTTTGTACCGTCTATATATTAAATTATAAATTGTGTATAGTCTTTAACTATACACAATTTTTATATGCTAAATATTTAAAATAATAAAAACATATTTTTACAGGATAGAAAATTAGCCAGATGAAATCTATGGCGGCGAGTTACGACTGACAAAATGACGCCTGCTGGCCTGCTGGTCTTCAGCGCGTTACTCACTAGAACACTATGTGTTATAGCTCCTCAGATACCAGGTAACTAATTATCAAATATAAACTAAAAAGGCCGTCGTGGCGCAGGGATACAAGCGTGTGACTTTAGACAAAGGTTGTGGGTTCGGTCTCTATTCGGATGAATGAATTATTATTTATTTTCGTGTCTTCGATGATACTATCATCGATACAGAAGCGCAATGTTGAATTCCGCCATTTAACACGTAATGCCTCAAAATTTTGAGGAAAGTAGAGAACGATGTGTCTTAACGCTAGGTTCCTACCCTGCTATATGCGGAATACAGCGTGAGAAAACAACTAAATAATTAATAATGAAACAGCGTGTGATTGTAAACACGATGTTTGTGTACCCGAAGGAATAATTATACATAATTTTTCACGCTCTGGCAGACAAGGAGTTGAGTTCTCCCACACACGGGAATAAGGCTGAAGCTGCTCAATAGTAAATTTGATCAGATTTTTATACAGTATGCAGTAATATAAAAAAAAATCATTAAACAAGAAAAATATATAAATCTCTAGAAATCATCTCTCTAGAAAAATGAAGCAAACTTATTTCAACGAACACTTCCGCTAACACTATAGAAACGCCAACATCGCTAGAAAACAAACGGCTAATTTATCTTACGTATCTAATGAAACTTACAATATTTACAAGGAACGTAGAATAGAAGTTTTATTTCCGTAAACTGATACAAAGGCGAGCAATGCTACGTTTTACACAAGGCATCCACTTCACTTTAAGTCTTCGCTTTAAATTTTCTTTCCTCACTGTTTCTTTAACAAATTTTAAAACGCTCTCTTTATTTCTGTTTAATATTCGTTTATCTCACAGCTCGCCATATTGCGCGAGTGTTTCCACTTATTCCTCCTTTCAGCGTTGTATACTTCAAATGGCAAAGTTGAAAAATAGTGCGATGCTCAGAAATTTTCATTTCAGTTAGTTTTAGCGTTTGTGTTATTCTAAAATAGTTACTATTTATTACTCTATTCTGTTTTGTTTTTTCATTTCTGCTTTAGATTATTTTAAAATTATTTGAAGAGAATTAGAAGCAGTCGTGGCGCAACGGTAATGCGTTGTGGGTTCGATTCCCATTCGGAGGCGTGAGAAGTTACAAAGTGTGGCTTTGAGTTTCAATTCAAACAACACCTCGAAAATGTGCGTGTTGAATGAAGTCTCGTATTATTAGGTTCCCTATGCTTACCTTGCTAGATGCGGGATACAGCGTAAATTTATATTAAAAAAATATACATAACATGTTTTCTATATAGATTTCAAAACCGGTGACAAGAAAGTCATAAACGGCCCATTCTGGCACGAAGTTTTCACGGAAGTATACGAAGACACGGAAGAAATCATATCCACCACCACATCGGAACCTTTGCCGTTCTTCGAAGATGATGCTTCCACAAATAATGTGACGGCGCAGCTTGGAAGTCGTGTATACTTGCATTGTCGAGTGCATGATTTAGGTGAAAAAACTGTAAGTAACGTTTGTCTTTCTATTTTTTTCGCGTATCTTAAATACGTATACAGACCTAGTACAAGTCAATTTGATCCACACTCTATACTTAACTCTTGAAATATTCTAAATGTGTAATAAAAGTGTAAGCGCTACATAAACCGGATATTTCTTTAAAAAAAAAAGGGAAACTTTTAGTTACATATACACATATTGAGACTGGTGATGAGTTCCTTGTCATACCCAATATATAATACACTTAAAACTGCAGTAAATGAATATTTTAGAAATTTATCAATTAGTTTCTTTGTCTGTCACGCATGATAACATGATACATAAGGCGAGAGATCGCAAAACATAAAAAAGGATCCCATTTTGATATTTTCAATTTTAATTTATCCTATAAAATTGTAAATCAGGCCAGTCGTGGCGCTGGCGAACAAGCGTGTGCATGTAAACATGAAAGGTTGTGGGTTCGATTCCCGCACGAGAAAATAAAATATTTTTATTTCTTCACTGTCGTGCCACAGTAAAAAAATGGAAAATTGGGATCGGATTGCGTTAACATTATTTCTCTCCATACTTTGTTGCGTGTTGAATACATCGTAAAGCTAAAAAAAAAAGAAAATGTCAATAACTAAAATAAACAAAAGGTTTAGCATTGTCCCATTTTCTCAACAGATATCATGGGTTCGACGCCGTGGTGAGGATCTCCACTTACTTTCTTTCGGACGTCACACCTATTCCGCAGACTCAAGATACTCCTTAGCGTTTGAGCATCCTAATGACTGGAGATTGCTCATACAGTACGTGAGTGAACGGGACGAGGGATTCTATGAGTGTCA
Source organism: Heliconius hecalesia formosus (assembly GCA_018249775.1). Classification (NCBI taxonomy): domain Eukaryota; kingdom Metazoa; phylum Arthropoda; class Insecta; order Lepidoptera; family Nymphalidae; genus Heliconius; species Heliconius hecalesia. The sequence continues at coordinate 5,523 of DWMY01003101.1, forward strand.
GATATCCACGCATCCACCACTTGTGAGGAGAGTGCATTTGACTGTTGTTGGTAAGTGGTAGCATTGTTTCTCATTTTGAAATTATTTTAGGATTATAAGTAGTTGTCAATGTTATAATATCCAATAAATAAAGTTCCATTATATTTCACTAAACCGGAAATAAAAATATGTTAGACGAAAAAAGTTTAAAATATACTCGTAATTTAGAGAATGTTCATCCTTAAATTGTTAATAGAACTAACAACTATTATTTAGAAAACATATAAAAATTTGAATGCAGCGGAATTTGAGCCCGCGCCTCTTGGAAACCATCCAAGCTCTGACCAACTAAGCTATACGTTCTCATCGGGCTACGTCGAAATTATTATATACTTCTCACAACTTATTGTTGCTAGCGTCTCTGTAGGGAGATTTTTACAAATTTTCGCTACCCAAAGATAATTATTTTAGATGTACCATTTGGCGGAAGAGAATGTTCTTTTTTTAAATAATTTTTACATTTTTAAAGTGTTATTCCACACTTAGCAAAGAAAACCACTTTTTTTGTTTCTGTCTGTAAATCATCATCATTCACTAACACAATCATTAACTAAAGAGCTTATAAAATATAGATTATTCTATAGATTGAAATAACATATATTATAAATAGAATTATAATTTCTTCTGAATGACAACTATAGTTCATATATGTATGAAGGATACGTTCCTATTACGTCATCAGAATATTATAACGAAGTTACTGCTCTGATATTATTACGTTTACTCATTTTAAGCCACGCTTAATTGAAGGGTATCAGAATTCCAGTTTGTTAGATTTAAAATAGTTTGTGGGATTTTCGTAGAAAATTTATGTAAATTGGTGTTAATACTTCTGGCACACAGTAATGGCGCTAGTTGAAATTTTAATACTCTAAAACGTAACGAAGGAGTAGCGAAAGCTGTTTCTTATTCAGAAAATAATTAACGGAGCTGCCGTCGTTGTGTAAAACGTGATGGTTTGATGCTATATTATAAAAGCAAATATGTTTTATATTAGTTTTTTGCTGTATCCTGCATATAGCGAGTTAGGCTGGGGGTGCGTAGTCCTAAAACACTCCGTTACTCAATTAGGTTTACGCCTAATTTTCGAGACATTGCTTATTGAGTGAGGGAACTCAACGCCGCCGTTTCCGGGAACCTGGAAACTTACGCTTTGCCTCGTTACCAGGGCGAGGAAATGAAAAATGTTAAAATTTTCATTCCCTAGAATGGGAATCGAACCTACAACCTTTCGCGTTTACAGTCACACGCTTGTGTCCCAGCGGAACGGCTGGTCTCAATAAAAATAAATATTTTATACTAAATTTTAGTTTGGAAAACTGGAAGCAGCGCCGTACGTAATTTTTCAAATAGAATATAAGCAAAATACGATGTGATTGAAACTAACACACAATTTGGCCTTAAGCGCTCTCCAAATAAAAATTGAAGTATTTCGGTCTCTGCCATTCAACAAAATTTTGCTAAACCGTTCATTTATTTTATTTTTTTATTATAGCCGATTTTTTCGTGATTTTGTCAAATGTACCTAATATTTTTCATATTCATGTATTTATATTTTTTTTTATATCAGTACACTGATAAAAAAAAATACGGCTTGACATGGGTTCGAGTCCCTCTAAGTTCAAATTCTTATATTATTTTCGTAGCTTCACGCTGTATCCCGCAAATAGCAGAGTAGGCAGATAAAACTAGTGTTAAGATACTCCATTCTCATTCAGGCACTTCCGTTACCCATTTTCCGCCGAATTCTTGAGGCATTGCGTGTTTGGTGAGTGGCGAAACTCGACGCCGCACTTTAAGTCATTACCAGAGCGAAGAAAATGAAAATATTAAATATTTCATTCTCCCAAGTGGGAATCGAATCCAATATCGTCACATTCACAATCACACGCTCTTGCCCCTGCACAACGACGGTATCTTAAATGTTTCCTAAAATTATTTTTCCCTAGTATGAAATAACACTTTAACAATGTTGTAATAAATTGGGGTACACTCCGTTTACCATTCTTCACCTATCTTTTAAAAACATCAAATTGTAAGGCCGATTTCAATGGTATTTTTTTTTTATAAATTAGTCCACAAACTTTTACCATCAAACGTGATGGTTGGAAAACGGACATGAAACAGAACGACACCAGAGCGAAGAAATGGAAATATAAATTTAAATAAAAATTCCTCGATTGGGGATCGAACCCACAGCCAGTGTAAACGCTTACACTTTATCGCTCCTGCGCCACGAATGGCCTCAGTATGGTAAAATGTCTTACTAAATATTATATACAAAAATATATATCAAAAGTAAGGCCCTCGATACTAATAAAAGTACTTCCCCTAATCTAATCAAGACGTTCTACAGATTCTATTTAACGCAAACGCTCAAATAACTAGTTAAAGCAACATGCCAAGAGATTCTATAGAGGCATTCCTGTGTACATTGAAGGTCACTAGGTCTCAGAGCAATGAGAGAGATAAAATTCCAAGCACAGTCTCCGATAGATAGCTGAAAAGTAAATTCTAAGGCGTCAAACGCTGAATAAATAAGAAAAATATCTCTCAGACTGAGTAGTGTTGAATCTAGATTTTTTTGTTGTATTTATTATTAATTTATTTGACGGTCATAAACCCTGCAAAAAGTTAATAGCCATTATGGCGTTTCCTTTATTACAAATGAAATCTAGACGTCATAGTAGTATAAGAACCAATATTGCGTGTTCGATTTTTTTGTTTGAGCTGCGCTGTTTATTTTTACACTTAAAAAATATAGGGAAAATTGACAAAAAGAAACAAACTTGTAATGAAGTATAATATTAGAAAATATATTTAAGTAGTCACTAGTAATATAACATTATATAAGTACATGTATATAAGTAGTAAACACCATCCCTACATAGCACCAGCTTCAAACATATTTAATATTTTTCTATATATTGAGCCATCATAAACAAAAGCCGATTCCAAATTCTTGACAATAAGGTCTTGGACGTCCATACCTTAAAAAATACTGATCTGATTTTTAAACTTTTTGAAGCATGGGCCTTGGATTGTTCGAGTTGCCCTAAACCTTATTTAAATAAAATTAATAATTTCGATAAAACGTTAAGTTTTAGAGAAATATACGGACAAGCACTTGGATGCCTAAAAACTTTACCATATTCAAATGTTATGAAATTCCAAAACCACCAAATATACGTGTGTTTTAAATAAAAGGTAATCTCCTTTTTTGATATCAGTTAAAAAAAAATACAATAAGAAAATTAAAAGAACACAACATTTTTTAAAATATAAATCACATTTTTTTCATATTTACAACTTATTTATTCGTCTCGTGCAGACTTCATCACATATGCATGCCGCATATACAAAACTTTTTTCTTATACAAGCAAATGCCAATATTTCTGATAGCATCGCAATGTTTCGCGGCATTATCTCGTGCCAAAATAGCTGTACGGAATACTATAATAATATTTTACAACGTAATTACGGGTATTTGGTGGTAAAGCACGTGTGGAAGCTATCAAAGGTCATTTGGTGTATATAGGTGTGTATAGCCGTTGGTTCGGATAGTTAGTTCTTTTGTCTAATATTTCGGAAAAATTGGTGCATTGAGTGAGTAAGTTGAGTGTGCAGTAAATTTGATAATCAATCAGGATACTGTTTATATTTTAATTATTTTGATTGGAATAGGGATGTGATTGAGTAAGACAAAGCGCGGCGTTAAGTGTTACCACTCAACAACTTAACGTAATATCTTATGGCTAAAGTTAAAAATGAAGAGTTTTAATACAATATTTTCGTTGCCTCACATGCGTAAGAAGAATATATATATATATATATATATATATATATATATATATATATATATATATATATATATATATATATATATATATATATATATATATATATTCTTCTTACGCTGTATGCCGCACGTAGCTATTAAGACATTCCGTTCCCATTAAGACACTTCGGACAAATGCTCGAAGCATTGCGTGCTGAATGACGGAACGGTCTACGCCGCGCTTAGCTTCGTTATGAGAAAAAAATATTTCCCCAAGTGAGAATCGAACCAACAACCTGTCGTGAAAAATTTAATATATCTGTCGTTGCAAATTAACATTTTAATAAATGTTCCATCAAAATATTTATAAACGAATTGGTTTCACGTTTATGGATTGTGGACGTATCGCCTCGCGTACGATAATATTGTTTTTCGTTCACAAAGAGTTTTCAGAAAGATAAACTATACGTATTTTTCATCAATATATTTTATTATCTTCAGCTTTAGACTCCTGAGTTGGAATAATTACAATAACCGTCGCGATTTTAGTAAGTCGTTGTCCCATAGTGAGTATGAAATAAATAAACAAAATAATAATTAAAAATCTAAAAAGAAAACAAATAACTTGAAAAAAGCTGGTAATCTTCAAACAGCTGAATATATTTATTTTTTTGAATCATGGCTTTTCAAAAACACTTTCGATCAAATCACCTTTCAAATAAATAAACTAAACCAAAAACGATTCATTGATTTGGAAGCTGGATGCCACAGCCAGACACATTATTAACCGTACAAACATGTCAATCCTATATACAATAGTTTAAAAATAAAATATTTTGTACCTACTTTCAGATATCATTTTATAACAGCTCTGCAAAGATAAAAATGACAAGAACATGAAAAAACTGTTAGATATTTTTTTTCGTAATTATATTATTATATTAGAAAAACGTGAGGGCAATTGAGTAGGTCGTAAAAATTACCCTCCCCAAGATAACCCTTAACTAGTGGGGTAAGTTATGACAGCAATTATTTTCAGATGTTTGACTGCGGCAGTAAAACATATGGAATCACTTCTTTTATAGCTTTTGTTATTATTATTTGAATAATTTTAGCATGCCTTTCCCTCATGTGGATTATGGCCAGTATATTGTTATCTAAAACAAAATGTAGGCTTATTTAGGCTCATGAATATGTGCCATGACAGCATCTGAATACTAACGCGATGGTCGCGGGTTCAATTCTAATTCAGGGGAGTGATTACATTTAAAATATTTTCAATACTCTGCCCTACCACCGATAGACAAAGCGCAGTGTGGAATTTTGACTTTTTAATCATCAGATTTATT
>DWMY01003102.1:0-10686 GCA_018249775.1 Heliconius hecalesia formosus
ATGTCGTAAGCTCTACATATTCAATTCTATTATATGTTTACTATACAAGAAACACAAATCTCTCTATACAACAAAATCATGTAACACCATAAACTAAACGTGAAACGTACATATAATAAAGAAAAATCTTTGATAAACTTAAGCCACGGTACGTTTTACGCACAATTTTGTTAAAACGTGTCGAAGCCGTAATACTTTTTTAAATAATATATTCTCATTCGTAAAATAAGCTAAATATAGCTTAATATTGCTAACATAAATAGATATCAAAGTAATAATATGGCAGTAAAATGTATCAATATTCATATATTAAATCAGCCTCACGCTGTATCCCGCACACACCAGGGTAGGCAGAGGTAAGACACTCCGTTCCCCACTTTCTGCCGAGTTCTGGAGACATTGCGTGTTTAGTGGCAGAACTCAGCGCCGCACTTTGCCTCAACAGCAGAGCGAAGAAATGGAAATATAAATTTAAGTAAATATTTCATCTCCTCGAGTGGGGATCGAACCCACAACCAGTCGATTTTACAGTCACACTTCGTGCCGCTGCGCCACGACTGGCCTTGATTCGTATATTATATTTTTTTATTAAAGCAACAACATTTTGCAGATACGACGCTATGAACTCATGATATGAAGATATAACTGCGATATGCAATATAACAGGGGAAAATGTTAAATTGCGAATAGACGCATATCTTTATTGAAAATGTTTCACACTATGTCATTCTCTAGAACGGTTATTATGAATGGTTTCAATCCTATAAACTAAGCACTTTTAATAATATGCAGTAGTATATAACTGGAAATTTCTTAATGAATAGAGCAAGATTGCAAAATTTATTATTTTAATCCTGTATGTGTATAAATACGGTTTTTGAATACATTTATTATATATCTATATGCGATACATTTATGTATATATAATAAATAGTCATTTTGTATTGTGATTTTAGGTAAGAAATAAGAGCTTTGAAAATGTACTCGTATGATAACAAATATTATCCTAAAACAGAAATGTAGAATTTAATTTTAATATATAACACAAATATTGGCGGATTATTTTTTTTTGCACAGCTCATGAGGTTATGAGGAGTGGAAAAAAGGAAAAAAAGTGATCAATATGTTCAATATGAGATCAGAAAGGCCAGTCGTGGTGCAAGGGCATAAGCGTGTGACTGTAAATGCGGCAGGTTGTGGGTTTGATCCCCACTCGAGAAAATAAAACATTCAATATTTTAATTTCTTAGCGACTGTAATTGAGTTGCGCAACTTAACACTCAATGCCTCCAGAATTCGGCGAAAATTGGGTAGCGGAGTGACTTAATACTAGGCTCCTTACCCTGCTCACACTGCTACATGCGCGATACGACGTGAAGTTGACAAAGAAAAAAATGTAGGGATAGTGTCTATCTGCGGGATAACCTTTTATAGCCATTGCAATTAATATATTGTTCAACTTAGTGTATTTTTTTTTTTACTTTTACTTTACTTTAAACTAAAAAGTCTATTGTTAGTTAAATAAAAAATTTAAAATTTGTGTTTAGAATATTTATAACGTTATATATGTATGTATATAAAATGATGCTGCTGTACTTTCTTTTACATTGTAATAGCGTTAAAAAAAAATAGATACAAACAAAACTAACTAAATGATTTGCTTGTCCGCTTTGTTAGGTCGTGAAAATTAGAAAAAAATACCTGTTAGCATAGATGGAATGTGTCCAATTATTGCCGCCCATATTCTATGTTAAAGTCAAGTAATTGTGATACTAATTCTATTTTTTCCGCCTAATTATTTCAAAATTTTAATAATTAAAACTTCTTTCTATTATTAAATAAAAACCTGACAAGGGCGAGACGGGTTCGCCCACCGAGGATGCCGTAAAAAATTAGTGGTATTGAGCTTCTTTTGAAATCACTTTTCACAGAGTCTTTCAAACGTGATATCATTTGAACTAGCAGCTTTAATTATTCTAGCTATTATTTTTTAGAATTTAACCACAAATGAATAGTATTCCTTTTTTTCTGAACTAGTACTACCTTGAAGTACGGGCTAGTATGACCTTGAGCTTCGAAATTTCATAATTATAGGTCAACCGGAAGTACCTTATGAATTTTGATTCCGTTGATAGTGTCAAAGTACGCGTACTTTGCGATATAAACAGCCATATCTTTTTTTTAAGTAAATATAGAACTCGATATCTTCAAGCGTTCCTGAGATAAACGGTCTTGACAGACAGATAGACAGACAGACGGAACGACAACAAAGTGATCTTATAAGGGCTTAATTTTTCCTTAAAAAAATATGGAACCCTAAAAATTGTAGGATTGTCATGTACAAATTATTTATTCCACATTTATAGAACATTTTCATTTAGATATTTTTTATATATATAAAAATCTAATCCGAATCGGAAAAGGCACGTAGTTTTGATACTCTTCCGTCCTCACTTTCCGCCGAATTCTGAAGGCATTGTTTGTTGATTAGCGAAACTTAACGCCGCGCTTTGCCTTGACCCACAACCAGTTGCGTTTACAGTCACACTTTGTGACCCTGCGCCACGACTGGCTTTTCTGATCTTTACATGTTATTGATATATCACTTTTTTTCTTTTTTTCCTCATTGCAAAAAAAGTTATAAGTTCAACAAATATATGCGGAAAATGGAAATAACGTAGACTATGAATTTGTCTAATTTTAAAATAATTGTTTTTCTCTATTTGAACATTTGTTATACGAAATATTTTATGGTTGGTAACATACGATGATAGACTAATCATTGTACGTGAACGATGCAGGATTGCAGGCTAACAAGGCGGGAGGCGGGACCGCCCGCCCAGAGTATATAAGACGACGAGCCTTCGTCAAGCCTCATTCCAACCACCGCTTCGACCGCCCTAACACTACCGCCTAAGACACAACAGGTTAGTCCATTTTTATTTAAATGAATTTCATGTATGAAAAAATAAATATATTTTTCCATAATTTTGAACAAATATTTAAATTTTATTTTTTTCTTTTAAAAAACAATTTAAAATAAAAAAAATGTTAGCACATTATATTTACTTTATTATATTATTTATTATTCAGCTAGAATAATTTTTGTGAAACACAATAAACATAAATAGTACACAAAACGTAACACAAAAAAGTGTTATGTAAATTATAATGTTGAAATATTATATTTAGACTTGTTATTCGTTAATATATATTATAATATATTTTTTCTTTGCTTAATATAAAATCATTTTATTTATTTGATTTAAAAAATAACCAAATATTTTTTTCAATTTTATTACCTGATACAGATTACTTTTATTAATAAATATTATACTTTATAATATTTTTTTTTCATAAAAATATATTTCTCGTTTAAATGTCCATCCCACTGAAATATAAATACTGTAATAATAAACAAAACGATTATCTATTATAAGAAATATATTTCGTTCACGACATACCTACTTTCTTCTATATTTAGATGAAAAATTACCTGTAATCACACGATCACTTGCACGTGTACGATATCAATATAACGTGAAGGAAAAAAATCAATAATAAATATGTTTCTGAAATCTGGTTGTCTCCTAAAATCAGCCCGCATATTTTCTATACAGAATATATAAAAGAAAATTGTAGACAAAACTACAGCTTTATAAACTTTTAGTAATTCTGGATGTGACAAGTTAACAACATAAAACAACTAGAATAAGAATAACTAAAATTTAAAAAAAAAAAATTAAAAATTATATTAGCTTCACGCTTTATCCCGCACACAGCAGGGTAGGCAGAGGGAACCTAGTGTTAAGACACTCCGTTCCCCACTTTCTGCCGAATTCTGGAGGCATTGCGTGGTGAGTGGCAGAACTCAACGCCGCGCTTAACCTCGACACCAAAGCGAAGAAATTGAAATATAAATTTAAGTAAATATTTCATCTCCTCGAGTAGGGATCGAACCCACAACCAGTCGGTTTTGCAGTCACACCTCGTGCCGCTGCGCCACGACCGGCCTTGGCTTCAATAAGAATAGCATTGAAACAAAAACGTTAAATTCCTATAGAACTACTTGATTTAAAGTTAAAAATATCAGGATAGTGTCCATGTGACATAAGAACTTTGTATCTTTATACAATACCTCACTAATTGAACGCTCAATTATTTTGCAGCAACTTTAGAATTGCTTGCTAAATAAAACTAAGAAGTTATTTAATTTTATTACGCGAAGGATACTGTAACTTAGTACAGCTTCATTTCTTAAATATGTGAAATATTTAATAATTATTATTATTTAAATAAAATAAAATAATAATGTGTATATGTAACGTAACTATTAATATAGTCTAATAACCAAGTAGCTTAATTTTATTCCAACTTTATTTTTGCGAGGAGACAAAATTAAATAAATTTGCTAGTAGTTTTTTTTTCTTTCATTTCGTATAATAAATACAAATCAAAAAATCGAATCAGCTTCACGCTGTATCCCGCACATAGCAGGCAGAGGGAATCTAGTTTTAAGACATTCCATTCCCTTCTTTCCACCGAGTTCTGAAGGCATTGCGTGTTTAGTGGCGGAACTCAACACCGCGATTTGCCTCGACACCAGAGCGAAGAAATGAAAATATAAATGTAAATAAATATTTTATTTCCTCGAGTGGGGATCGAACCGACAATCAGTCGATTTTACAGTCATATTTTGTGGCCCAGCGCCACGACTGGCCTCTATAATATATAAATAAATACGTGAGTATCAAATAAAATAAAATAATCAAATTAAACCTGTGCCATTCAGACGGGTAAAATTTGATTATGAAACCGAGATGAAACATAACCAGGACGCATACGGTAGCTGTAACTTAATAACCAATGCAAATTTTTAATTCCAATTCTCGTTTCACATTCTGATATACTGAAGTAAATATTAAAAGAAATGTTCCATTTAAATTCAACTCAAAATAATTTTGATAAATGATATATATTGTGGTTACTTGTCGACCAAAAATTAAAAAAAAAAACTTTGTTTCTTTATTTTATATTTCTTATACTTTTATGTGATTACTATGACTTAGATATGTGGAATGTAGCGTAATAATGTAACAATTGAGTTACTCACACACACATTTCCTCGAGTGGGAACCGAACCCACAACCATTCGCGCTTACTGTCGCATACTTGTACCTCTGCGCTTGGCTTCAATCACCACTGCTCACCACTTTTTAAAAAAAAAAAAATACTTTCTTAAGAGAAATAGCATTAGAAAACTTTAATCAACTAATTAACTTCAAATCAGTCTAAAAACGATCGCCTTAACAGTAATTACTAAACACGATGCTTTTCTCGATATAATATTATACGCCAACAAAGGATAAAAGAAGATAGAATATCATATATTAATAATAAGACCAAATAATCCTTGTTAGTATTAACATTTTAAATATAAAACAAACAGGTCTAATGATGGGAACCGGATGTGCATTGGCTGTGGCCGTTGCCACTCTACTTGTTTGTTGCAACGCCGATCTTCATCAGGTAATTAAAATTTATTTATTAAAAAAATCAGCTTCACGCTGTATCAGCAGAGTAGGCAGAGGGAACCTAGTGTTAACACACTCCGTTTTCGACTTACAGCCGAATTTTGTGGGCATTGCGTGTTGAGTGGCTGATCTCTTTATTTAATGTATTTATTGTATTACCAATTACATAAATGTTATTCGTTTCTTTATATCTAAGTATATACAGAAATCTATTTATGATAAAAGTGCAGAATTCTATAATGCCAGTATATACGTATAAAGCCGCAAATAGCAGGGTACGCAGAGGGAACCTAGTGTTAAATTGAAAATATTAATAAATAATAACACATTCCTCCGAGTGGGAATCGGACCCACAACCGTCTCGTTACAGCCACACCCTTGTGTTCCTGCGCCATGGCATCATTTAAAAAATATTTCAATTAATTTCACTTTAACACGAACAATCGATCTAAGGTTATTAAACAAGTAAGCTTCCTATCAGATACTAATCACAGTGCTCGAGAAATTTAAATTCTTGTGTAAATAATAAAATGATTGTAAGAAAATTTAATAAAGCTCTAAAGCTTATATGGGCTTAGTTGTTTCAATTAGTTCAATTCAGTCACTGAAATATTGTAATTGTTAAAGGGATAAAGATTTCATTGAAAATTGATATTTATATTATTTAAACAGTTAACATTTTTTTTATTAATATAAATGTTAAAATTAAATTAGTTTCACGCTGTGAACCTCACACAGCAGGGAAGGCAGAGGGAACCTAGTGTTAAGACACACCGTTTCTCACTTTCCGCCTAGTTCTTTGCCTCGACAACAGAAGAAATTAAAATATAAATGTAAGTAAATAGTTCATTTCTTCGAGTGGGGATCGAACCCACAACAAATTGATTTAACAGTCAGACATTGTGCCGCTGCGCCGCGACCGGCTTCTTTATTTATATCATTCATATTTTTATGAAATATAAAATATCAATATAATAAATAATTATTATTTTTCTAATTTGTACAGGATCAAGATGTTAGAGTGGGAGACCATCGTGGTAGCTACGATTCCAGTGGTAAGATACAAAGACATCTCTCCGGTATTTTAACTCTCATATTTACACAAAACGAGCATTTGCACTCCAGAATGTTACCCCTACGTTTAGCTCCTAAGCTTATCAATCACAAAATTATTGGTAAATTATATTTCGCAAGCACCCAAAACGTTATAAATTGAATGAATCACTATGTTATAATTAAATACTATATAATTAATAATTTACAGCACAATATTCGCACAAATATATAATTATTAAAAGTATGCACTTTATAAAGTTTCCCTTTCACGATTTACTCACGGTGATGGATTATTGCACAGAGGTTTTCCTCCGCACAAAATAATCAACTGCACTGCAAAATCTTTTTCGAGCACTTATTTCTTACTTGGTGAGTATAATATGATATGAGTAGTTCAGTTTCATTTGGCAGTATTTTACTTGTGTGTTTCATTTTTTTTTTATTACAGATTACATACAAAAGGAAGAATTGGAAAACTTTTTGAGATATCTCATAAGATATGAAAATACAATGAACAATAGAAATTTGGGTGGAATCGGAGGAAGCTCTATATTGGGAAGAAACACCAACAACGAAGGTAATTCGTTTGGAAGAACAAACGGTATTGGTGGTACTACGCTAGTGGGAAGAAACTTAGCATATGCAAATGGACTCGGAGGAACAACACTTTTGGGAAGAAGTGTAGATGATAAGGCGCAATATGCTAGATTTTTGGATCCTTTGGGTGGTAGTAACTTCGTCCGAAATCTTGACCCCATTGGAGGAGGAAACTTAGTAAGAAACTTGGACTCCATCGGCGGAAGTAATTTCGTGAAAAAAAACCTTGATCAAATTGGAGGTCCAAATTTAGTTAAAAGAACCTTAGATTCTTTGGGTGGTGGAAACTTTGTCCGAAATTTAGATTCTATTGGTGGAAGCAATTTCGTTCGTCATGTTGACCCCCTCGGAGGCGGAAATTTTGTTTAAACTAAATGATTATTAACATATTCTATTTATTTCTTCAAATGTTATAAATGTGATATATTTAAGTTGATTTCAATACTTTTGAGTGTTGTTTATTATTAAAAATTTTGTCAATATAATGTGAAATAAATATCATGCAACCATACACCATTTTGAAGTTATTTTTAATTCTAGTATACAGTAACCTTATCCTTTTAAAGTGTTACGGTGCATTAATGCACTATTAATAATCTATCTCGCATGGATGCTTAAGGCATTAGCTTCATGAAACGCGTTGAATAAAGCTCAAGGAAGTTTTAAAGGTAAGACTTTTAAGTGTTTGTGTAATTTTTATAAGTATTGTGTTGTAATTATATTAAAAATATTTATTATGTAGGTCACAAGCCTCGTAATTTAGATCCTCTTGGCGGCGGCCAGTTAGTTCGCCAGGTACGAGAGTTAAGAGCTAACTACTTCCCTTACTTCTTGGGCCGGAGATTCGAATATGGAAGGTAATTTTGAAAATTTTATGCAACATAAATGAGATATATTATTTTTTAAATTAAGCTTATTAACAGCGTTTTAAATGCATCAACTTATTTAATATAAAATAATATTTTAATAATAACAATTTCTTATTTTTTTTATTGTTATTTTCATTTTCTTACTGAAATAAAAATACTAATGTATCTTCGCCTGTAAAGCTGCAAATCGGCCTTACGACGATATATTATTCAAGAAAGAAAGACTAAGCCGTCGGCACTGCAGAGTACGCATTTGTAGTTTCAAAACAATCCATCGGGAAAATTCTTGTGTAGCTTATAGATCCATATCCGTAATATACTAGCTATGTTTATCAAATAACAAGCAGAAAATTGAAAAAAATATATATTAAAAAAAGAAACACGAAGAAGTGGAATAGACTACTACGTACAAAAATATACTTTTTAATGGCTGACTCTACGTTTACCCGTTAAAATTGACAATTACTATTTACATAACAATCTCTTAAACTTACTTATAACACTTTATACGGTTTAATAGGAATTGGTAATATTATTATAATGATAATTTAGTATTGGTTTTCTTGTAGCGCATACGGACGGAAGCACGACTCGTGGCCCCAAGGTTCACCTATCGAGTACGGCTATTACGGAGAGGGACTACCTAAACGTAATTTCGATGAGATCGACCGGTAAGTGATATGCAACATCAGCGCACTGATCTAAAGTAATTAAAGAAGACAGGGACACAACAAAATGATGTAGAATTCTTTTTGCTCGTTTCTTTTCTGTGATGTTATTTTAAACGCCAGTCGTAGCGCAGGGGTACAAAGTGTAACTGTAAAATCGATTGGTTGTGGGTTCGATCCCCACTCCAGGTAATGAAATATTTATTTAGATTTATATTTTCATTTGTTCGCTTTGGTGTCGAGACGAAGCGCGGCGTTGAGTTCAGCCACTCAATATGCAATACCTCCAGAACTCGTCGGAAAGTGGTGAACGGTGTTTCTTAACAATAGGTTCCCTCTGCCTACCCTGCTGTGTGCTGTGTGCGGGATACGGCGTGAAGCTGATTATTGTAAGAAACTTTTTTATAACTTCCTGCTGTATCCCGCATAGATCAGCTGTATCCCGGTAAGCCTTGTGCTAACACACTCCATTCTCCACTTTACACCGAATTTTTCAAGACATTGCGTATTGAGTGACGGAACTGAACTCTTTTTTAAAATACTCAAAATATTTTATTTTTCATTTTAATATTGCATTTACTTCTTATTCATATACATTATATTTTTTTTTATTTGAGGCCAGTCATAGCGCAGGGGCACAAGTGTGTAACTAACTGTAAACGTGACCGGTTGTGAGTTCGATCCCTACTACTACTACTACTTCTAGCTTCACACTTTATCCCTAGCGGGGTAGTCAGAGAGGACGGAGTGCCAAACGCTACGGCCTCTACATACCTCGTTCGCCTTGTCCACTGTCATCAACCCCTTCATACATGCCCTCAGTGGTGTCCTCACGCTTTTTACGTAACCTTCCTCCAGTATCTTTGATACTGTTTTCGATATTGTTTTCGAAGGTCAACCAAGTTTCCGCCTACCTCTCTTACCGAATCGAAGTGCCTTAACATTAGGTTCCCTATGCCTAGCCTACTGTGTGCGGAATACAGCGTGAAGTTGACCAGAAAAACTATTATTCCTTTTACTTACGTAAACATTACTAGCATAATTTTGCAGCTAACATGCATTACTGTCTGAAAATTGTACCCGAAATATATGTATAATTATTATTAATGCTCTGTACTTCTGTACTCTCGAATTTTAAGCGAAGATTTCGCCACAGTCTGTGTGACTTTTACTGATGAGTTACATTTTTTTAAATTAAAATAAAAGGAAACCACCAATGACGGATAAACTTGAATAGCTAACTTCTTTTTAATAACTTTCTTTTTCGTTAATTTCCAAGCGATGTCGATTTCCTAGATTCCTCTTCATCAACCTACAAGTCCTAACAATCCGTCAGACTGTGACTATGAATATTAAATGTTACCTTACCCTAGCCAGACGACCATCGAGGGAAATTTACAAGACGTCAACAACTTCAATTTTACAAGACTTACCTACTTAATATTTAGCACCTAAAAGTTACATCCGCTTTATAATACTCGTATCTTTCTTAAAATAAGAAACCCTTTATTCCAAATAAATTTGATATAAGTATGAGCTGCTGACAATCATATATTTAAAAAGTAAAAATATCCGCCCGGTGAACATATCAGTAGTTCTTTTCATATATTTTATTACATCTTCTATTTGTTAAAATACATAAGTATTTAGTTGTACTTTTTACGTCATGCTTTATAGCAATATTAAATAATTTTTATTTTTTTTAAATATTCAGATTTTTAAAAGAGAACTTCCGAACTTAGACCAAAAACAAACAGATGCAACATAGCTCCAAAATCCTCCTTCCTCTGGCTAATATCAAAATTTGTTAATTGCTCCCAAGGTTCCACACTCGACTCACTATAACGCTAATGTATTACAAGGATAACATTTTGACTCAGTGTTTATACTCGGTTTCCATATTATGTAACTTTCTCGTTTCGCCAGAGGGAGTTAGTTGTAATTTGAAACTGAAAGTTTGTG